>WOXC01002938.1:0-22317 GCA_011680675.1 Gymnobelideus leadbeateri | reverse complement strand
AAGAGATAAGGAAGGAAACTATATCCTACTAAAAGGCACCATTGAGAATGAAGCAATATCACTACTTAATATATATGCACCAAGTGGTATAGCATCCAAATTCCTAGAGGAGAAGTTAAAGGAATTAGAGGAAGAAATAGATAGCAAAACTATACTAGTGGGGACCTTAATCTCCCCCTCTCTGAACTCGATAAATCTAACCTCAAAATAAACAAGAAAGAAGTTAAGGAGGTGAATAGAATCTTAGAGAGACTAGATATGATGGATCTCTGGAGAAAACTGAATGGGGATAAAAAGGAATTTACTTTCTTCTCAGCAGTTCATGGTACATACTCAAAAATAGACCATGTACTAGGGCATAAAAACCTCACAATCCAGTGCAGAAAGGCAGAAATAGTAAGCGCATCATTCTCAGATCATGATGCAATAAAAATTATATGCAATAAAGGGCCATGGAAAGATAGACTAAAAACTAATTGGAAATTAAACAATTTAATACTAAAAAATTGGTGGGTCAAACAAGAAATTATAGAAACAATCAATAATTTCATTCAAGAGAATGATAATAATGAGACAACATACCAAAATTTGTGGGATGCACTAAAGGCAGTTCTCAGGGGAAGTTTTATATCCCTGAGTGCATACTTAATTAAAGCAGAGAGAAGGGAGGTCAGTGAATTGGACATGCAATTGAAAAAGCTAGAAAAAGAACAAATTGAAAATCCCCAATTTAGTACTAAATTAGAAATACTGAAAACCAAAGGTGAGATTAATAAAATTGAAATTAAGAAAACCATTGAATTAATAAATAAAACCAAGAGCTGGTTTATGAAAAAATCAACAAAATTGATAGACCCTTAGTCAATATGATAAAAAAAAAGAAAGAAGAAAACCAAATTATGAGTATCAAAAATAAAAAGGGTGAATCTACCACCAATGAAGAGGAAATCAAAAAAATAATGAGGAATTATTTTCCCAATTGTATGCACATAAATATGACAATCTTAGTGAAATGGATGAATATTTACAAAATCACAAGTTGCCCAGATTAACTGAAGAGGAAGTGAATTACCTAAATAACCCCATCTCAGAAAAGAAATCAAACAAGCCATCAATGAACTCCCTAGGAAAAAATCTCCAGGGCCAGATGGGTTCACTAGTGAATTCTATCAAACATTTAAAGAACAATTGATTCCAATACTCTACAAACTATTTGGGAAAATTAGTGAAGAAGGAGTCCTACCAAACTCTTTCTATGACACAAATATGGTACTGATTCCTAAATCAGGAAGAGATAAAACAGAGAAAGAAAATTATAGACCAATCTCCCTCATGAATTTAGACGCAAAAATTCTAAATAAAATATTAGCCAAAAGACTCCAACAACTTATCACAAAATAATACACCCTTATCAGGTAGGATTCATTCCAGGAATGCAAGGATGGTTTAATATTAGGAAAACCATCAATATAATTGAGCATATCAACAACAAAACTAGCAAAAACCACATGATCATCTCAATAGATGCAGAAAAGGCTTTTGACAAAGTACAACATCCATTCCTATTAAAAACACTAGAAAGTATAGGAATAAATGGAGCCCTCCTTAAAATAGTTGCTAGCATCTATCTAAAACCATCAGCAAGTATTATATGCAATGGGGATAAACTAGAAGCCTTTCCAATAAGATCAGGAGTGAAACAAGAGTGTCCACTATCACCCCTCTTATTCAATCTGGTACTTGAAATGTTAGCAGTAGCAATTAGAGAGAAAAAGAAATCAAAGAATCAAATTAGGCAAAGAAATTGACCAAAGCTCTCACTCTTTGCAGATGATGATATTTAGAGAATCCTAGAGAATCAAGTAAAAAACTACTTGAGACAATAAATAAATTTGGCAAAGTTGCAGGATATAAAATAAACCCACATAAATCCTCAGCATTCCTGTACATCTCTAATAAAACTCAACAGCAAGAGATAGAAGAAATCCCATTTAAAGTCACTGTAGACATTATAAAATATTTGGGAATCTACTTGCAAAACAAACCCAGAATCTATATGATCAAAACTACAAAACACTTCTCACACAAATAAAAACAGATCCTAAATAGTTGGAAAAATATCAATTGCTCGTGGCTGGGTCGAGATAATATAATAAAAATGACAATTTTACCCAAACTAAATTATATATTTAGTGCCATTCCAATCAATCTACCAAAAATCTACTTTGTAGAGTTAGACAAAATAATAACAAAATTTATTTGGAAAAACAAACGGTCTAGAATATCAAGGGAATTAATGAAAAGAAACGTTAGGGAAGGTGGACTAGCTATGCCAGATCTTAATCTGTATTATACAGCAGCAGTCATCAAAACTGCTTGGTACTGGCAGAGGTGTAGAGTAGTGGATCAATGGAATAGATTAGGTGCAGGAGACCCAGCAGTTAATGAATATAGCAATCTATTGTTTGATAAACCCAAAGACCCCAGTTTTTGGGACAAGAATGCACTATTTGACAAAAACTGCTGGGAAAACTGGAATACAGTATGGCAGAAACTGGGCATAGATCACTATCTAACACCATATACCAAAATCAAGTCTAAATGGGTGCATGATCTAGGTGTAAAGGATGATACTGTAAGCAATTTGGGAAAGCAAGGAATAGTTTACCTGACAGATCTGTGGAGAGGGGAAGATTTTAGGACCAAACAAGAATTAGAGAGCATTATAAAATGCAAAATGGATAATTTTGATTACATTAAATTGAAAAGCTTCTGCACAAACAAAGCCAATGTAACCAAGATCAAGAGGGAGGTGGGAAATTGGGAAAGAATTTTTACAACTTGTGTCTCTGATAAAGGACTCATTTCTAAAATTTATAGAAAATTGAGCCAAATCTATATGAATACAAGTCATTCCCCAATTGAGAAATGGTCAAAGGATATGAATAGGAAGTTTTCAGAGAAAGAAATTAAAGATATCTATAAGCATATGAAGAAATGCTCTAAATCACTATTAATTAGAGAAATGCAAATCAAAACAACTCTGAGATACCACATCTCTCAGTCAGATTGGCTAAGATGACAAAACAAGAAAGTGACAAATGCTGGAGAGGATGTGGGCAAATTGGAACGCTAATACATTGCTGGTGGAGTTGTGAACTTATTCAACCATTTTGGAGAGCAATCTGGAATTATGCCCAAAGGATTATAAATAATTTCATACCCTTTGACCCAGCCATACCACTCCTAGGGTTATATCCCAAAGAGATCATAGTAGTGGGAGGAAGAACCATATGTACAAAAATATTTTTAGCAGCCCTTTTTGTGGTTGCAAAGAATTGGAAACTAAAGGGGTGCCCATCAATTGGGGAATGGCTAAACAAGTTGTGGTATATGAATGTAATGGAATATTATTGTGCTATAAGAAACGAGGAGGTGACGGATTTCATAATTACCTGGAGAGACTTATACAAACTGATGCTGAGCGAGAAGAGTAGAATCAGAAAAAATTTGTATACAATCACAGACATACCATATCTGTGACGACCAACTATGACAGACTGGACTCTTTTCAGCAATGCAGTGATATAAGTTAATCCCGAATGACTCAAGAAAGTGAGAAATGCGCCATCCAGAGATATAACTAGAAAGAACTGAGCCTGAATCCTGATGGAAGCAAACTAAATGATCTTGTTCTTCTCATTGTTTGGTTTTACTTCTTCCTTACCATCTTTCATCCCACCTAGTACAATATGCCTTTGTAATTGGAATGTTTAATATGAATGCATTTGCAGACCCTATACTGTACTATATGATGTCATGAGGGGAGGGGGGAGGGAAGTAAAGGAAATTTGAAAATCAAGGAACTATGGAATTGAATCTTGTTAACTGAAACTAAACTAATAAATTAATTTAAAAAAAAAAAAAGAATTCACAACAAAGATTCCAGGTGAAGTGACCAGCAATACTAGATATTGTCTTCAATCCTCTTGAACTCTCAGGAATTTGTACTCCTTGGACTACCCAAACATGAACTATCCAATGTAAGAATTATACAGAGGAGGTAAAGTACATACAGCTGTCTCCACAGACTAAAAAGATAACCACCTAATGAATTAAGAGCAGAGAAAGATAATTTCCAACTTGCTCACTCAAAACCATCTCTTCCATTGGATTGTGCTGGTAGGGCAGCACATCATAATACACAGATGTGCTATGGGATTCACTCAGCAATTTTCTTGCTGTCACTGCAGTCTCTGCCATCACACCTTGTTCCTGCTCTCACACTACCATTCTGTGGAAACAGCAGCAAAACTCACTCCTTCTTTCCCTTACAAAGAAGACTGAGGTATTGGAAAACAGGGGTCAGCTTAAGGGGTTAGTGCTACTATGCTGTAGCACCACTCTTCTAGAAAACTAAGGAAGGAGGGACCTAGGGCAGGGAATAAACATGCATAAGGGGCAGCACCAAGCCTTAAGGGAAAGAGACTGACATCCAGTGAAGCCAGTTTTTCCCTCATAGAAGTCACTTGGGGCAGGAACTGAAATTCATTAAAAAATGAATTGCCCAATGTGGGAACAGGCTAAAATAATTTTGATTTCCAACCTTGGGAAATCTGCCATCAAAAAGGAGTCGAGAGAATCTGTAAAGTAAAAAACAACAAATAACCCAAGATTTCAGAAGGAAAAAAAATCAATTAAAAACCTTGAGCACCAAAAGATAAATCAGCAGGGAAGATATTAAAACAAAAGGGGAGATGGTATCCAGGACATTTAAATGAAGTCAAATATATCAAACTGACATTTCAGGACAAAGGAAAATGAATTAATAACTGATTAAGTTGAGGACCCAATGAATTGCCAAGAGAGCATGGAACAACAGTAGGATGTTCTCAAATAATCCAAGACAGAAATATGAAGTGTGAAAAGGAATTTCTGTCCTAAATAGCAAAAATAATTGGCAAAGGGAAAAAAATAATCATTGTGGCAAGTCTTTCCAAAGGAATGAAAAGAGAAAAATTGCTTAGGAATATAAATACATTCATATGAAGGACAAACTTGAAAGAGAGAGGCAAAAGTAATATTATCAAAAGAACACGATCTCAGAGGAAGGGAAACATTGATCTCAAAGGGCAGGATGCATAAAGACAACTTAAGGATCATAGTTTTCCCAGAAGAACATTTTGAGTAAGATCTCAAATGGGGAATGACATGGGAAATCTCATTCCAGTGGTGGGAAGTAATCCCACTGAAGAATACTTTTATTGAGGAGAGATATAATATGTATTGAGACATGGGGGTCTTATTTTGGTTTTTTTAGCTTTTTAGAGGGCAGTTGGGGTTAAGCGACTTGCCCAAGGTCACATGGCTAGTTTTTATGTTAAGTGTCTGAGGCCAGATTTGAACTCAGGTCTTCCTGACTTCAGGGCTGGTACTCTATTCAGTGTGCCACCTAACTGCCCCTAAGATGGGGGCGAGGGGTCTTGTAAGAGGTATCATGAGACCACTGCCTCTGGGAAAATGTGCCCTTATGGACAATATATTTTCCCAGGAGAAGGGGACTTAGAGTTCCTACAGAAAACTGACATTCTAAAATGTGCATGAATCTGGTTCTTAAGAAGAGATTTTGTACAAATAAGAAAGTGAGCCATGGAAAAAAGCTGGAGGGGGTAGAAAAGAACCATACAAGTAGGGACAAAGGAAAATTTCTACTGTGGGGCCATGCTTCTATGTCCTTTATCATCTGTAGGAATTGCTATTTCAAAGAGTAAGGCATACAGAAAAAAGTAAGGAGAAGGCACATTCAACAGGACAAAGAAATTATTTAGAACTCAGAACTGGTGCTTTAGAAGCAGTCATTTCACAAGGAATACAAGAGACTAAAGAATGAATGAGTAAATATAAGATCCATGAAGCAACCAAAAGTTTAGAATAGACAGAAAGGGGAGAGAGTTAATGAAGAGAACAAAGGAAATATATTTCCCCTAAAAATGTGCAGAAAATGAAAAAAAATGTAGCAATTAGGGAAAGAGAAGGATGATTCTACTTATCTGTTCAACTGTGAGATAAAAAGGAGGGGAAATATTAGATAATAATCTATAAAAGGAAGAAAGAAAAAAGAATAAACACCTTAAACACAACTCCAAAACTAAAGAAAGGGGTAACAAATAGGAGGTAGGCAGAAGAACTATAGGAGGAGGGAGCCTATGGCATAGTGTTGCCTTTAAGTAGACTAACCAAAAATAACTATACAGAAAAAACTCTGTTTTTGTGGAGGAAGAACCCTGCCCTGGCCCCAAAAGACTAATTCATACAAGAAATAAAGAAAAGTGGATAAAAATATAAGCATGACTCTCATAGCTTTAAATATGATGAAATTAAGCAAGCCAATAAAATAAGTAACAGATTAGATTAGAGTACAATGTCTCATAATCAATTGCTTGCAAGAAACACCCTTGAAAAGCAAAGACACATAGAGAATGAACATGAGAAACTAAAACAAAATGTATTGTGCATTAAGTGAACCAAATTATCAACAATACTCTAAGGAAATATTAATAAGAAAGCTCCCATATATAACAATATTTTTATTAATATTTTATTTTTTTGGTAACAGAGAACTAGAAACAAAGTAGATACCCATTGATTAGGGAATGGGTAACAAATTGTGGTACTGTGCTATAAAAAATACTGAAAATGATGAATCCAGAAAAGCATGGAAAGACTTTCATGAACTGATGAAGAGTGAAATAAACAGAGCAAAGAAAACAGTTGGGTTTCTGCTAATATTCTGGTTCCAGATCAATTTCTCAGTTGAATTTTTCATGGGTATAATAGGACTAAATATTTGTTTATTTGTTTAGCTTATTAAATATATTTTACCCCCAGGATTGGGAAAACTTTTTCTTTATTTGGAATTTGACTAAATGTACTTTTATAAAACATATACCTAGGACATATTGGATTAGCTAAGTATTCAAACAGTGCTCAAGAGCTATTGTGTGCTAACTTGTATATTTTCCTTCTGCAATTGCTGTTATTGCTATTTTTTATGGTAAATAGATAAACATAATAGCACATGATATTAGCACATGATAGCACATGAAATTAGACCACCAGCACTTTATTTTTTGGACTCTGGCATTTTTAAAATCATTCTAGTTACCTGTTTTAAATTTTGTTATTCAAGAAAAAACAGTTTTCCAGTTACATTCCAAAATTATCAAGTGTTTTATCTAGTTGACAAAGGTAGAGGAGGATGGTCTTAGGAGGAATACCAGATGACTAGTTACCAGAGGTCTGAAGGTTTTAATCGTGAGAAGTAGACATCTTCTGTTGAATATAAAGTGAATATTGTTACTCCCAATTTAGCATTCAGTCACTGTGTTTACAAGTTCTGTGTTGCCCATCCCAAGCAGCACTTTTTAAAATGTTCCCACTTCTAGGCCCTTGCAAAATTTTTTTCTCATTCATATTTATATTTTTTCTTCTATTCCTGTGCAGTTCTCCAAATCCTTACTTTACTGTTGAGAAGTATTTGAGGATTCTTTATTCAGTAAGACTATCCACGAGAGTTATAAGGGAGAAGAAAGAGACACTGCTAGAATAGTAATGGCCCATTAATACCCATTCTGAATTCATTTGCAGTGACAAATTGTCCTAGTTACCCGACTTCTTCCTTGTACTAGGATCTCTGTTTCTATTCTTTACAATGTCCCATATTTGTACATTAATATGGCTGAAATCAAAGTGATGTAAATGATTCCTAATAACCCAAGATACTTTTACCAACATAATAGTAGTCCCAAAAAAACATGTAAAAACTGTCAGCTAGCATTAGAGGCAAGGAAAACCAACTAAGTATGACCTGAATTTAAGGGACACAACTGAGAAGAACAAACATATTTTCTTACTGGGGTTTCCATGACCTACAGGGTAGAGACAACTTGCATTCCTTGTTTATGTCCTTGTTAATATGATTTCATCATTATTGTTTGGACATTTATTAAGGTTTATAAAGAGCCGTAGCTACCTTATGAAGAAAGAACATGTATAATAAATGTGCCATGCTCCTATTAAAGATGCCACCTGTGAATTAATAATAAAGGCATATATGTATATGCATAAATATACATATATATGCTTTATATATACTATAGCATTGGATAGATTGAGGCTATTATAAAGAGAATAGAAAGGAAGATGAAAGGAGGGAAAACAAATGCTTTTAATTCAGAGAAACTCTGTCTCCTCACACATTTGCCTAAATGTAGAAGCCATTTAACTTCCCATGCTGGCTGAATCTTGGTTGTTGCAACATCCCAGTCATAAAAATCTCTGGCAGCTTTAACTCATGAATTATATTGGGCTCTTCCTGACTCCTCTTACCTCTTCCCTGCTTAGTAAACATTTGAGGGTTGGAGGAGGGTAGTTAATAGAGATGAGCTGCTGATGTACCTGGATAACTATCCTTCCCACTTTCATCTTAGTCATCTGTTACTAAACACTGGTCACTAAGAAATTTTCTTCATATTACCCAGTCCATTTAAGGAATTAATTCCCTGTCTACCTTCTTCCTTCTTTACCTTTTATTCCCAAATAACACTCCTTGCTAATACATAAACAGACAGACAGACAGACAGACACACACACACACACAAAGTATTATGGGAAATAGTGCATTGGAAAACATGGTTTAGGTTTAGGAAACAAAACTGATTCAAGGCTTATTGACTATTCAGCAGCTTTATATCTATATAGTGTTCATACCTCATTAATAATTGCTTCCAGAAGTGAATTATAAAGTGATGGACATGATGATAACCAAACAGCATAAAAAAAAAAAGAAATTATGGCTGCTTTAACAAATTGGAAATAACTTTTCTTTCTCTGGACTTTGCCACCATGACTCAATTGTCTTTGCCTTCCTTATGACCTTCTACTTTGGTGAGTTCTTCCTGGAACCACTATTTTGAGAAAAGATCCAGACTAATCATGCTTTATTCTTTGGATTTTAGCATAGTACCCCACATGGGTATCTTATTCTCCTCCTTTGCTTTTCAGCACCTTTTAACGTGTTGTCTCCCCTGATCAGAATGTAAAGTCTTGAGGGCAGGGATTATCAGGTTGTTTTTGCTTACATTTGAGTGCTCTCCCCAACAAAAAAAACAAAAACAAAAACAAAAAACCCAAACTCAAACAACTTAGTGCAGTGCTCAGCACATAGTTTATGTGCTTAACACGTGCTTGTGTTAACAACTAGTGAATGATGTAGGAGGAATTTCAGAATCAACTATCTGAATTCCATCACACTATTGAGTAGCAAGAGCATAGATCATCATCATATTAGAAGAAAAGAGAAGAAAGAACTCCATATAATTGCCACATTTTCAACCTGAGTTAACCAAATAAACTGCTGAAAAAATAAGAAATGAAAAATTAAAATATATTGGCATTGACTATTACTCTTTTCCTGAAAAAGTTTACCTGATACAAATGATACATAAAGTAGCCAGATATGCTGTCCAGTAGTTGCCGATCATTACCAAGTCAAGAGAGATAACTGACAAGGGCCATGCTTATTTAGAAAACAAACTCATCTTTAAACTTTATGGAAGAATATAGTGGAAGAATAAGAGCATCATGTCTGCAGAAAGCTTTTTGTGAGTAACCAAGCCATTAAGATCTGATATCGGGGGACAACAGATGGCTTTAAATTGAATAGCTTTGTCAATATTTCTCTAATGCTCTATTTTAATCATTACTGACATTATCGCCTATATCAGAACTATAATCATCCTAAAGTCTTAGGCCTAACCTCACACACAGCACCTTTAAAGCAGTGTTTTCTTCTACCAGTGCTTCATCAGACCAAACTGTCATATATATTGACCTGTACCCCTCTACAAATTATCGTCTGGTTCAGCATTTGCCCTATTTAAGACCTTATCTCATGGTGTGTGTTATCACCCAGATTGATAATATATCTCTTCTAGGATTTCATAGTCAAAAAGACCTAGAAGCTACTATCAGCCAGACTTGCTAGTTTTCTGTTTTAGAAGTATCAAATACTGGTCACAACCAGCCTACAAACCTCCTGAATGCTGTCCAAACAAGGCTAAAATGTAATTTAAGTAAAACAGCAGTACAACATAGATAATGTTAACTTGTGGTTTTCTAAGTCAATATATAGTTACAGAGATCTATTTCAATTTGATTTGGAGACCACTGTTCTACTCCATGTAAAAAACTGAGAGCTATACATGACTGCTAGCAGTCCATCACTCCTCCCTCAGACATAACCAATAAGAGTTCAAAAGAAACAGCAAAGAGCAATGAGGTGGGGGAAAATTACTAGGAAAGATATAGAAATGAACCCCAAGATAAAATTCTGAAAGTTATAATACCTGAAAAGAAGAATAAATTGGTTAGGAGAAGATTGAGAGTGGATGAATATAGTATTAAAAATGGAAGGACATATCAAACTGAATTCTGATTGGATGAAAGCCCTGAAAAAGTCACAGTGAGTCATTTTCTAAGGAGAAGGTGTTGTTGTTGATTCTTTGTTTTCAAAGAGTACCAATGACATCAGGAGGATGATGTCTTGACTTTTAAATGAATTGGATTCAAGTGAGGCAGGGCTGTGCAACATCACCAGCCCTTACTTCCTCTTCTAGAGTCATTGGAGTCCAGTGGCAACACAGAGGTGAGAACAACTTGTAATGGGAGTTTATAATCTCTGTGAGACTGGAGCTTAGAAGAGAAAATAGGGCTGGTTGACATAATAATTTTGGAGTTATTTAAATAAAAATAATTGAACCCATAGCTAATATTACCAACAGAGGATAAAAGGGTGGCAAGAAAGACAAAAAGGTTATTCAGTTATTTTATTTATTTTTTTTTACAGATGTGAAACTGAAAGAAACAGGGTTAAGTGACTTACCCAGGATTACACAACTAGTTAGTGTGTGGGGACAGATTTAAACTTAGGAAGATGGATCTTCCTGGTGCCAGGCCCAGCATTCTATCTACTGTACCACCTAGCTACTTAGTCTGGATTTGAGAGGTGAGCAAATATAGGATAAAGGGAAGATTAAGCTGTGACAAGACAGTGAAATGATGAGGAAAGTCTTTAGCTCTAAGTATACAGTCTAGACAAAGTCCCAAGAGAAGGGTAGCTCTTTACCCAACATCCCCTTCGTTGGTATCTATCTTTCCCTGAAACTAAAATTTAGTACGCTATTTCCTCATACAAATGTTTACAATAAATTGAATTTTCTCAAACACAAAGGATCCAAGGGTTAGCTAGAGATAAATATACCATTAGACACCAAACCCAACCTCTACAACGTGTTGGAAATTTTTGTTAATTGCGGTCTTAGCAGTTGTGACTGAGCTCATAACTTTTCATATAAAGTAAGTCTCTAAAGCCAAAGGCAACTAAGTGGATTTCTTTAGGGCCATTATATTGCCTTCTTGGGTTATAATGATCTAATTATTATAACAGTATGTTACACTTTGATATAAGTAGCTACTGCTAAGTTTGATATCTTATTTGACTCAGAAGATGAGAAATATTATTCCTGTAAAATTCTGACTACTAAACATTCAAGATTATATTTTTGTTGAGTCAGTAATGTTGCTTACTTCCCTCCCTCCTTTCCCTTATTCTAACCCTAATCCTTCTTCCCCATCTTGACCCCTATTTTATCCCCTCCCACACCCCTCCCCCCACTCTGTATTGTCCCTACATACTTGAACTTTCCAGCTGATTGGTCAAAACCCTTTTGGCAACAGAATGGAGTATTGAGTTGAAATGGATAAAGATAGATAAAAGATTATTGGATAAAAGATTAAGTGAATTATCAAAAGATCAAAAGATTCTGAGGACAGCATTAGAGATATGACTTCCCCCTTACAGACACCCTTATTAGACACCCTAGGGTAACAGATGACTTAAAACTTAAGAATGGGACATTGATATCTAAAAACCTGAATTGACATTGAGTACATGTAGATTCCAATTGCACAGGGCTTTATTTCCAAAATCTACTGGCAAAGTCTTTTTTTTTTCTTTTTCCCACTACCTCTGTGGTAATGGCATATTTTCCCTTTCACTCCAGATGGAAAAGCTTTTGCATTCAAATGAGAAGCTTTAGATTTGACACAAAATTGGCTACACAGAGCAAAATTATTATGAGATTTTTCTGAACTGCACTTGAGTGCATTTGACTGTGTATCCTCATCTAAAATAAAGATCATTGTGCAATAGCTTCATTACACTTCATTGTACTATACATATCTCTTGTAGCTCTAGCATATGTCAATTTGTCTCATGATCAGGACTTATGAACATTTACCAAATGCCAGATCCACAATTTCATTTTTGATATATATTTGCCCAGAAACAATGAGAATTGCATAACAATATGCAAGCATTATTCAAGTAATTTAAAGGATGTCATATTTCTTTTACCTTGATGGGTTAGAGGACAATGGGTATTAAGTCAGTAATTTATGATGTAATCTATTTATTCAGATCTTGAAGGTAAAACCTGGCTAAAATATTTTTATTTGATGCAGAAAATTGGAAAATCTCCGTAACCTTTAACCCTGTTTCCATCTCTTCAGATGATGTTTTTAATTTCACACATGTGCTGGGGAAAACACATGGACATTGAATAGAATTATAGTCTTGGTTACTCCAAATGTACAATATACAAAGTGAGATTTAAAGGAAAAAGAGGTGAAGATCTGTAACACTGACATTGGAAGGGAAGTGGAGCCAAGATGGTGAAGTAGCAGAAAGGAGCACAGTGTTGCTCCTCAACACAACTCTGCAAAGAGCTAGAAAATGCACCAGACCTAGTCCTGATCAGGAAATTGATGAAAAAAAAATCATGAGTCACAATTAAAACCCACTTTGGCATAGGAAAACAGGCAGAGAGGTCTTTGGACATTAGGGGATATCCTGTGGGGCAGAATCCAGCATATAGGAGCTGATTCAGTCAATCAATAAGTATTTTTTGAGTGCCAGGCCATTTAGGATACAAAGGAAGCCAAAAGACAGTCTTTGTCCTTAAGGAGCTCACAATATAGAGAAAGAGAAAAGCAAACAAATATATATGTTTTATTTGTTCTTTTGGACATGAGGTAGGAATTCATTTTGCTTGACTACACATTTTTAACAGGTGTTTTGTTTTGCTTATTTTCTCAAAGGGCATGGTGGGATGGAAGGAAGAGAAGACAGATCTTCATGTGAAAAAATATTTTAAGAAAATTTTTTAAAAGATATGAATTGCTAAGTCTAGGCTTCATATTTTATTAAGTCCTACACTGGCAAGTTATTTCATGCCTCATTATGGTATGAGGGGGTAGCCTTGTATTTTCAAAGGTTGTAATGGTGGACTATAAACTCCAACTATTCATGCCAAGCTAGAAAGATTTGAATATGATGCTGCTGCTGAGTTATATATCTCTAGCCTTTATGGGTTTGACTAAATATGGAGAGATTCATCAGTATGTTGGCATAAGTTGGATGAACTTTTGACATCAGCAAATCATGTGGGCTGTTTATTTTTTTATTTTTTAAAATTTATTTCTTATTTTTTAGTCTACAAGATTCAATTCCATAGTTCCTTGAGTTTCAAATTTCCCTTCATTCCCTCCCCCCACCTCCCAGGATGACATATAGTCCAGTATAGGATCTGCAAATACTTTCACAATAGACATCAGTCAAGTTACAAAGGCATATCATAGTAGATGGGATGAAAAAATGGTAAAGAAGAAATAAAACCAAACAATGAAAAAGAAAAAGATCAAATAGTTTGCTTCCATCAGGATTCAAGCTCAGTTCTTTCTAGTTATTTCTCTGGATATAGGCATTTCTCTCCTTCATGAGTCTTTTGAGATTGACTTATATCACTGCATTGCTGAGAAGAGTCCAGTCTGTCATAGTTGGTCAGCACACATATGTTGTGTCTGTGATTGTATACAAATTTCTCCTGGTTCTGCTCTTCTCACTCAGCCTCAGTTTTTATAAGCCTCTCCAGGTAAACACGAAGTCCATCTGCTCCTCGTTTCTTATGGCACAATAATATTCCATTACATGCATATACCACAACTTATTTAGCCATTCCCCAACTGATGGGCACCCCTTTAATTTCCAATTCTTTGCAATCACTAAAAGAGCTGCTATAAATATTTTTGTACATATGGGTCTTCCTCTTCTACGATCTCTTTGGGATATAACCCTAGAAGTGGTACTGCTGGGTCAAAGGGTATGAAATTATTTATAGCCCTTTGGGCATAATTCCAGATGGCTCAACAGAATGGTTGGATAAGTTGGATAAGCAATGCATTAGTGTTCCAATTTGCCCACATCCTCTCCAGCATTTGTCATTTTCCTATTTTGTCATCTTAGCCAATGTGACTGGAGAGATGTGGTACCTCGGAATTGTTTTGATTTATATTTCTCTAGTCGATAGTGATTTAGAGCATTTCTTCATATGCTTACAGATATCATTAATTTCTTTCTCTGAAAACTGCCTGTTCATATCTTTTGACCATTTATCAATTGGGGAATGACTTATATTCTTATAGATTTGACTCAATTCTCTGTACATTTTAGAAATGAGTCCTTTATGAGAGACATAGGTTGTAAAAATTCTTTCCCAATTTCCCACCTCCCTCTTGATCTTGGTTACTTTGGCTTTGTTTGTACAGAAACTATTCAATTTAATGCAATCAAAATTATCCATTTTGCATTTTATAATGCTCTCTAGTTATTGTTTGGTCCTAAAGTATTTCCCTCTCCACAAATCTGACAGGTAAACTATTTCTTTCTTTCCCAGACTGCTTACAATATCATCCTTTATAACTAGATCATGCACGAATTTAGACTTGATTTTGGTATATGGTGTTAGATAATGGTCTATGCCCAGTTTCTGCCATACTATATTCCAGTTTTCCCAGAAGATTTTGTCAAATAGTGCATTCTTATCCCCAAAACTGGGGTCTTTGGGTTTATCAAACAATAGATTACTATACTTATTAACTGCTGGATCTCGTGTGCCCAATCTATTCCATTGATCCACTACTCTACTCCTCAGCCAGTACCAAGCAGTTTTGATGACTGCTGCTGTATAATACAGATTAAAATCTGGTATGGCTAGTCCACCTTCCCTAGCATTTCTTTTCATTAATTCCTTTGATATTCTAGATCATTTCTTCTTCCAAATAAATTTTGTTACTATTTTGTCTAGCTCTACAAAGTAGTTTTTTTTTTTGGTGTATTGATTGGTATGGTACTAAATATATAATTTAGTTTGGGTAAAATTGTAATTTTTATTATATTAGCTTGACCCAGCCATGAGCAATTTATATTTTTCCAATTAGTTAGATCTGACTTTTTTTGTGTGAGAAGTGTTTTGTAGTTTTGATCATATAGGTCCTGGGTTTGTTTTGGCAGGTAGATTCCCAAATATTTTATAATGACTACAGTGACTTTAAATGGGATCTCGCTTTCTGTCTCTTGCTGTTGAATTTCATTAGAGATATACAGAAATGCTGAGGATTTATGTAGGTTTATTTTATATCCTGCAACTTTGCCAAATTTATTTATTGTCTCAAGAAGTTTTTTACTTGATACTCTAGGATTCTCTAAGTATATCATCATATCATCTGCAAAGAGTGATAGCTTGGTCTCTTCTTTGCCTAATTTGATTCCTTTGATATCTTCTCTAATTGCTACTGCTAATGTTTCTAGTACTAGATTGCATATGAGGGGTGGTAGCAGACACCCTTGTTTCACTCCAGATCTTACTGGAAATGCTTCTAGTTTATCCCCATTGCATATAATACTTGCTGATGGTTTTAAATAGATGCTATCTACTATTTTAAGGAAGGGTACATTTATTCCTATACTTTCTAGTGTTTTTAATAGGAATGGATGTTGTACTTTGCCAAAAGCCTTTTCTGCATCTATTGAGATGATCATGTGGTTTCTGCTAGTTTTATTGTTGATATGCTCAATTATACTGATGGTTTACCTAATATTAAACCATCCTTGCATTCCTGGAATAAATCCTAGCTGATCAAAGTGTATTATTCTTGTGACAAGTTGTTGCAGTCTTTTAGCTAATATTTTATTTAAAATTTTTGCATCTAAATTCATGAGGGAAATTGGCCTATAATTTTCTTTCTCTGTTTCATCTCTTCCTGATTTAGGAATCAGTACCATATTTGTGTCATAGAAAGACTTTGGTAGAACTCCTTCTTCACTAATTGTCCCAAATAGTTTGTAGAGTATTGGAATCAATTTTTCTTTAAATGTTTGGTAGAATTCACTAATAAACCCATCTGGCCTTGGGGATTTTTTCCTAGGGAGTTCACTGATGGCTTGTTTGATTTCTTTTCCTGAGATGGGGTTATTTAGGTAATTCACTTCCTCTTCAGTTAATCTGTGCAACTTGTATTTTTGTAAATATTCATTGATTTCACTGATTGTCATATTTATATGCATACAATTGGGAAAATGATTCCTAATTATTGTTTTGATTTCATCTTCATTGGAGGTAGATTCACCCTTTTCATTTTTGATTCTCATAATTTTGTTTTCTTCTTTCTTTTTTTTTTATCATATTGACTAAGGGTCTATCAATTTTATTGTTTTTTTTTTTTTTGTAAAACGAGCTCTTAGTTTTATTTATTAATTCAATAGTTTTCTTAATTTCAATTTTATTAATCTCTCCTTTGGTTTTCAATATTTCTAATTTAGTACTAAATTGGGGGTTTTCAATTTGTTCTTTCTCTAGCTTTTTCAATTGCATGTCCAATTCATTGACCTCCATTTTCTCTAATTTATTCATGTGCACTCAGAGATATAAAATTTCCCCTAAGAACTGCCTTTAATGCATCCCACAAATTTTGGTATGTTGTCTCATTATTATCATTCTCTTGAATGAAATTACTGATTGTTTCTATAATTTCTTGTTTGACCCACTCATTCTTTAGGATTAAATTGTTTAATTTCCAATTAGTTTTTAGTCTATCTTTCCATGGCCCTTTATTGCATATAATTTTTATTGCATCATGATCTGAGAATGATGCATTTAATATTTCTGCCTTTCTACACTGAATTGCGAGGTTTTTATGCCCTAGTACATGGTCTATTTTTCAGTAGGTACCACGCACTGCTGAGAACAAAGTAAATTCCTTTTTATCTCCATTCAGTTTTCTCCAGAGACCTATCATATCTAGTCTCTCTAAAATTCTATTTGCCTCCTTACGTTCTTTCTTGTTTATTTTGAGTTTAGATTTATCAAGTTCAGAGGGGGAGATTAAGGTCCCCCACTAGTATAGTTTTGCTATCTATTTCTTGCTCTAATTCCTTTAACTTCTCTAGGAATTTGGACGCTATACCACTTGGTGCAGATATGTTAAGTAATGATATTGCTTCATTTTCAATGGTGCCTTTTAGCAGGATATAGTTTCCTTCCTTATCTCTTTTAATTAGATCTATTTTTGCTTTTGTTTTGTCTGAGATAAGGATTGCTACCCCTGCTTTGTTTTACTTTAGCTCAGGCATAATAAACTCTACTCCAACCTTTTATCTTTACCCTGTGGGTATCCCTTTGTTTCAAATGTATTTCTTGTAGACAGCATATTGTAGGATTATGGTTTTTAATCCATTCTGCTTTCTGCCTCTGTTTTATGGGAGAGTTCATCCCATTCACATTCACAGTAATGATGACAATCTGCCTCTTCCCCTCCATCCTATTCCCTTCCCTGCTTATGTTTTTGTTTCTTCCTTCTCCCTTCCCCTCCTGGAAGTTTTCCCTTTTGACCACCCCCACCCTCAGTGTTCCCATCCAGTGACCCCTATTCTTAACCTAACCTCTTCCTTCACTACTATTTCCCTCCACTCTAATCCCCCTGTTTAGACTCCTCCTTTTTATCCCCTCTCCTTACCCTCCTATTGCCTGTAGGACAAAATACATTTTTATACTTATAAGAGTAAGTTACTCCCAGTTTGACACCAAACCAATGAGAGTAAATTTTAAATAGTGCTCCTCTCTCCCCCTCCTTTTCCTCTATTTAATGAATTTATGTGTCTATTCACATTAGAATCTTAAACTTTACTGATTAAATTGATCCCTCTTTGAAGCAGAATTATTGAGAATAGTGTTTAAATGTTGTTCTTTTCCCTCTTTCTTTCCCCTCTACTATAGTATGTTTTTATGCCTCTTCGAATGTCATATTTTACATTTTCCTATCTCATCCTTTCCTTTTTCTCATTACAGTCCCTTTGATCCCCTTAATAAGGTTTTTTTTTTTTAATCTTCAGGTTAGTGCATTCATACCCACACCCTCTATCTATGTATAACCCTTTTGAAGGTCATGATAATCATAAAAAGTTCAATATTGACAGTTATCAGCTCCTCTTATAGGGATGTGAACATTTTGCTCTTGTTGCATACCAAGTTATGTGCATGTGTGCATGAGTGTGGGTGTGTGTATATATGTATGTGTGAGTCTGTGTTTTCCTTGTTTACCTTTTTATGTCTTTCTTGAGTCTTGTAATTGGAGATCAAATTTTCCATTGAGCTCTGGCTTTTTCATCAGGAAAGTCTGGAAGTCTCTTATTTCATTAAAGACCATCTCCTTGCCTGAAAGGTTATGCTCAGTTTTGCCAGGTTGTATCCTTGTAATCCTTGTTTGTAGTCCTAGTTCTCTTGTCCTACAAAATATCAAATTCCTATCCCTCCAATGTTTTAATGTAGAAGCTGGTAGGTCCTGTATGTTCCTAACTATAATTCCATGATATTTGAATTGTTTCTTTTTAGCTGCTTGCAGTATTTTTTCCTTAATCTTGTAATTCTGGAATTTGGCTACTATATTTCTTGGAGTTTTCAATTTGGGATCTCTTTCAGGAAGAGTGTGGTGAATTCTTTCGATAACTATTTTATCTTCTTATTCCAGGACTTCAGGACAGTTTTCTTTGTCAATCTCTTGGAGGATGTTGTCTAGGCTGCTTTTTTCATCGTGGCTTTCTCCTGGATCTGTTCTCTAAGTCAGTTTTTTTTTTCCAGTGAGATACCTTACATTTTCTTCCAATTTATCAATCTTCATGTTTTATTTGATTGACTCTTCATGCATCATAGAGTTCTGAGTTTCAATTTGACTGATTCTAACTTTTAGTGAATTATAGTCTTCAAGTAGTTTTTGAAGGTCCTTTTTTAGGGAGGTATTTTCTCCAGTTACTTCACTAATTTTACTTTTTAAGGATTTGTTTTCTTCAGTGAAACTTTTTTTTTTTTCCAAGTTGGTCACTGCCTCCCTGATTTGGTCTTTAAAATCTTTCTTAAGCTCCTCCAAGAATGCTATTTGAGCTTGAGCCCAGTTCATATTTCCTTCTGTGGTCTCAGGTGTGGGTAAAGAGTCCAAGTTGTTCTCTGTATTTGGTTGTTCTTGACCTACATAATAAGCTTGGATCGATTTTCTCGTCTTCCCCTTTTCCTTCTCAGCTTCCTTCCTTCCCATTGTAATTTCCCATTTCTTAATTTCTCAGGCTGTGAGCTAAGGGCCTTATTGTTGACTTTGAATGCTTTAGCCTCTGGGTGTCTAGTTTGAGGCTAAGGCAGGAGTCTTAGACTGCTATGCTAATGTGCACAGGATAATCTGTGGAGAAGGGGTAGTCTGGCCACTTCAGATTTCTGCCTCTATACTCCTGGGCTGTAGCTCAGGTAGGCTTTTTCTGGTCAGGTGAGGTGGGGCTTGTTGGGACCCCTCCCTCTCTTCTCTTCAGACTCCTTGCTGCCTCAGTTACACCCCTTCTTGATGACTCCCACACCTGAGGCTTTTTCTACTATCTTAGGATTTCTCTCTGGGTGGGAGACTTATCTTTGGGTTTTCTATTTCTTGAAGGAGGAATGGGAGCTGAGAGTTTACTTTTTCATTTCATTCTGGCTCCTGCTAGCAGGCAGGCTATTTCTAGACTTCCAGGCTGGGGGCTGATAATCCCAGGAGAAGCTGCTGTCTCTGTTGGAGGCCCCAAGCCCTCTCCTACCTGGCTCCAATGATTCCTCCTGTTCTCCCCCCGTGAAATGAGGGCAAGATGAATGTGATTCATCCACAAGGGCCATTTATTAAGTTATGGAGGGGATGTGATCTGTGATTGTGAAAAAAAGTGCCCATGTTGGTAAAATTACAGATATTTGTAGTCTTGACATATTTTGTTTCTTGTTTTTCACATGCAAAGTTGAATAGTATTAGGAAGGTAGGATAGTATGGTAGTGCGCAAACAGTGACCTTTTAGCCATATATTTTTTCCCATTTTCCCAGTCTCTTGTCACTTAAAGATGATATCACTATCCATCAATGTCTTCCTTATTTAGCATTTTGAAAGAATTAAAAGATCTAATATAATTAATGTTCCAAAGACAATAAAGCACTTCTAGATATAGGATAATCACCTTGGATGGTACCTTAACCCTAGGCCTCTTATTGTGTTGAGACAATAACTTGGGAGCGATTCCTTGTAATAGATTTTCCTTATAACCATAAAATAGCTTATTCACTTAGCCATATTAAATGAATGTCAGGGAATGAATTATTAAATGAATGTCATAGTATTAGTATTTTAAATTATGAATATATGCTATTTTTCCACAGGCTGTGCTTTTTTTCTTCCCACTGAAAAGGAATTCTTTCTTTTCTTGCCTTTTATCCAATATCAGGTAATTTAAAAAAGCTATTAACACATATTGTGATTTAATTGGATAATATTCTTCAGGGTTGAGAAACTATTGATATTTATTGAATAGTAACTATAAATAAACTCATTAGAGTAATTTGATTTGTCAGTTAAATTGGGAAATAGCTAAATTTTATGACTAGATTAAAGAGACAATACCACTCTAGAGAAATAATTTCTGACTCAGTATAATAGGTTTAGATTGTATTGTATTCTTATGGGAAAATTTGATGATCTCACAAATGAAATGAACTCCCATATTGCTTTCAGAAGCACCTAGACATTGAGATCCACTGATCAACTAATCAATCAACAATAATTTAGTAAGCATCTTCTCTGTGAAAGGCCTTGTGCTGGGCTTATAAATAAGTCCATTCTAAAGCACACCTGATAAAATATGATGAAATGATAAATGTAATGTGAAAATGTATAAATAAAATATGTATACAGGGAAAACATGTCTTTCCTACCAATACTGTTTGCCACTGAATTTGTGTAGAAGATATCTATTTGATTGAACAAATTAGGAATAATATATATGTGATTATAGAAAGACCAAACCAAACTAAATTTTACCTAGTGTTTCTTTCCTTTAATCTTTTTCAAGTGTCATGATAACTTGAAAATTAAACTTTCCTTTCCATCTACAATAAATTTTACACTCATGGAAAAGAAGGGCTTAAATAATATATGTTTTTGTTTCCTGAGTGCCTAGAATAGTGCTTGTATATATTAGATGCTAAATAAATGATAATTTAATTTAATTTCTTAAGAGAAAGCGAACCCATTCTTTACTCCATCACTATCTTGAGTCCCTATCATAGCCAGAAAACCTTAAAAAACAGATTCAGGATTTTGGGCAGTATAATTATTATGTATATCCTCTATTGTTGTCTTTTTCCATATTTCTGGAAATAACAGAGTGGGGAAGCTTATGGGCTTGCATTTTTTTTTTTTACCTGGGAGGAAAAAATGGTGGTACCAATGGGATAGTGTTTACTTTGTATGGTTGTGAAATGAAATGGTGATTTTAATTTCCATGAAAACTTCTCTAAGAATATAGGGTAGAGATTTCTTTCTGAATATTGGCTTGGGAGGAAATAAGGAAGAAGATAGTATAACTTAACAACATCCAAACCCACCAAACAGTAATGGTGATCACCTTGTTTTTCACCTAAGAGTGGAAAAACCTAGATGAAACTTGTACCCTGCTTTGTTGTGACTTTTATCCAAAAAAGAAAAGAAATTACCATCAATAAGATTCATTTACATTAGGAACTCTACTCAGGATAGAGTCTTAACAATTTTTAAACTAATAGTGGATCCGGACTAATGTTCCTTTCACTGTCTATCTCTTGCAGGTAACTGTTTCTCCAACTTTCACCACTCTCATAAATAATGAAGCAAGAAAATCAAATTATCTGTGATCAATCACTTCTTTATTTAAGTCAGCATTTAAGCTAATTAAACATAAAAGTGACAGACTACAAATAACAGAGACACATTGAATTAAAAAAAAAAACAAAACAACCTTTCCTGGTGGAAGAAAGTATAGGGTGGAC
>WOXC01002937.1:0-104649 GCA_011680675.1 Gymnobelideus leadbeateri | reverse complement strand
TTCCGCACTGCCCAGAAGAGGGTTCCATACGGCGTTGTTCTCGGTTTCCGTCATAACTTTAAAGGGAAACTTTCACAATGTCCGGAGCCCTGGATGTCCTGCAGATGAAGGAGGAGGATGTCCTCAAGTTCCTGGCTGCAGGAACCCATCTGGGCGGCACCAATCTGGACTTCCAGATGGAACAATATATTTACAAGAGAAAGAGTGATGGCATCTACATCATTAATCTGAAGAGAACTTGGGAAAAACTTCTGCTGGCAGCATGTGCCATTGTAGCCATTGAAAACCCAGCCGATGTTAGTGTCATCTCATCCAGGAACACTGGCCAGAGAGCTGTTCTGAAATTCGCTGCTGCCACTGGCGCCACACCTATTGTTGGACATTTCACACCGGGCACCTTCACCAACCAGATCCAGGCAGCTTTCAGGGAGCCTCACCTCTTGGTGGTCACTGATCCTCGGGCAACCTCTGACTGAAGCATCATATGTTAACCTCCCAACCATTGCCCTGTGCAACACAGACTCCCCACTTCACTATGTGGACGTTGCCATTCCATGTAACAACAAGGGAGCTCACTCTGTGGGTCTGATGTGGATGCTGGCCCGTGAAGTCCTGCGGATGCGTGGTACCATCTCCCGGGAACACCCATGGGAGGTTATGCCTGATCTTTACTTCTTTTTTTTTTTTACATGGAAAATTTTAATGTTTAAGCTTATATGCATATCTGAGTGCATACGATCAAATCAAAGTATGAAGTTAAAAAAAAAGAGTCAGCAGCTTGAGAAGGTTCCAGTGTTTCAGAGAAAGCACTTTGTTTTTAACTGGATGTACACCTTTGATACCAGTTAGTAGTGCCGCAGAACAGGTGAGCGAGCATGGACAGAGAGAGGGGCCAGTCGAGGGGCCTCGGGCCTTGTCCTTTGAAGGCTGAGGCCACTGGAACCCAGCAGCCTCCCCTTCCCCACCCCCTTTCTCCTCCTGCCTTCACATTTCCGGTTGCTCGGCAGCACTGGTGAAAGTGTCTTTGGCTTCCTCAGCTTCTCAGGAGCTTTTCTCCATAAGATGATCTCCTGCTGCTTGAAGTACTGTCTGTCTTCCTCATCCACAAGGACTAGGTTCAAAAAATAGCGTACTGAGAATTTCTTGTTCACATCTCTCATCGTTGGAGTTGGGTCATATCCCGCTAGAAAGAGTCTTATGGGAATTGATTCACCTTTGACTGGTGCCCCATCCATGATTTCATACTTGGCAATGGTCTCTGTTTCTGTCGTGGTGCTGGGTCCAATTCCTGTGATCTCTTTCTTTATCAGCTGTAATTCCATGTGCTGAATTTTTATTCTCACTAATAAGAAATAAATTTTCCCAACAATCACATCCTTTAAATGATACTTGGATTTATTATATTCAAACTCTATGTGCAGACAGTCTTCAATGCCCATCTCCATCTTAATGGAGTTGTTGACAACAGGGTAGGTAGCCAGCTGGTGTACAAGAAGATCATATTCTTTTACCAAGTCTGATAGTCGTCTTACTATTGTCACTTTAAGAAAATACCTCAACTACTTTCTAGAGTTAGACAAAATAATAACAAAATTTATTTGGAAAAACAAACGGTCTAGAATATCAAGGGAATTAATGAAAAGAAATGCTAGGGAAGGTGGACTAGCTATGCCAGATCTTAATCTGTATTATACAGCAGCAGTCATCAAAACTGCTTGGAACTGGCAGAGGTGTAGAGTAGTGGATCAATGGAATAGATTAGGTGCAGGAGACCCAGCAGTTAATGAACATAGCAATCTATTGTTCGATAAACCCAAAGACCCCAGTTTTTGGGATAAGAATGCACTATTTGACAAAAACTGCTGGGAAAACTGGAATACAGTATGGCAGAAACTGGGCATAGATCACTATCTAACACCATATACCAAAATCAAGTCTAAATGGGTGCATGATCTAGGTGTAAAGGATGATACTGTAAGCAATTTGGGAAAGCAAGGAATAGTTTACCTGACAGATCTGTGGAGAGGGGAAGATTTTAGGACCAAACAAGAATTAGAGAGCATTATAAAATGCAAAATGGATAATTTTGATTACATTAAATTGAAAAGCTTCTGCACAAACAAACCCAATGTAACCAAGATCAAGAGGGAGGTGGGAAATTGGGAAAGAATTTTTACAACTTGTGTCTCTGATAAAGGACTCATTTCTAAAATTTATAGAGAATTGAGCCAAATCTATATGAATACAAGTCATTCCCCAATTGAGAAATGGTCAAAGGATATGAACAGGAAGTTTTCAGAGAAAGAAATTAAAGATATCTATAAGCATATGAAGAAATGCTCTAAATCACTATTAATTAGAGAAATGCAAATCAAAACAACTCTGAGATACCACATCCCTCCAGTCAGATTGGCTAAGATGACAAAACAAGAAAGTGACAAATGCTGGAGAGGATGTGGACAAATTGGAACTCTAATACATTGCTGGTGGAGTTGTGAACTTATCCAACCATTCTGGAGAGCAATCTGGAATTATGCCCAAAGGATTATAAATAATTTCATACCCTTTGACCCAGCCATACCACTTCTAGGGTTATATCCCAAAGAGATCATAGAAGTGGGAGGAAGACCCATATGTACAAAAATATTTTTAGCAGCCCTTTTTGTGGTTGCAAAGAATTGGAAACTAAAGGGGTGCCCATCAATTGGGGAATGGCTAAACAAGTTGTGGTATATGAATGTAATGGAATATTATTGTGCTATAAGAAACGAGGAGGTGATGGATTTCATAATTACCTGGAGAGACTTATACAAACTGATGCTGAGCGAGAAGAGTAGAATCAGAAGAAATTTGTATACAATCACAGACATACCATATCTGTGACGACCAACTATGACAGACTGGACTCTTTTCAGCAATGCAGTGATATAAGTTAATCCCGAATGACTCAAGAAAGTGAGAAATGCACCATCCAGAGATATAACTAGAAAGAACTGAGCCTGAATCCTGATGGAAGCAAACTAAATGATCTTGTTCTTCTCATTGTTTGGTTTTACTTCTTCCTTACCATCTTTCATCCCACCTAGTACAATATGCCTTTGTAATTGGAATAATGTTTAATATGAATGCATTTGCAGACCCTATATTGTACTATATGCTGTCATGAGGGGAGGGGGGAAGGAAGTAAAGGAAATTTGAAAATCAAGGAAATAAAAAAAATACTCAAAAAAAAAAGAATGTGAAGGTAATCAGAATATTAAAATCTCAGAATTGGAAAGGAACTTCAGAAGAAATCAAGTCCAACTAGAACCAAGTCAAGAATTCACAACATGGAGCCATCCATTCTTTTCTTCAAGACCTCCTTTAACAACTTATTCTGACCTGAGGCAAGGCAGAAGACTTCTGCACAATGATTATTGTTAGAAAATGTTATTTGGGGAGGTGGGGTTTGTTTGCTTTTTACTTAGAAGCAAGCATTCAGTCATGGCTATAGGAAATAAATGCCTATAAAATACGGCAAATTGGGGGGGAGGGGGCAGAGCCAAGATGACGGCATAGATGCAGGAAAACTCCATGCCTCCCCTCCTAACTACTTCATATACCAATAAAATATGACTCTAAAGAAATTTTAGAGCTACAGAATCTAGAAAGTGACACAGAGAAACAAATATCCCACTGAAGGCAGCTTGCAGTATGTGAGGAAGTATCCTTCACAGTGTGCTGTGAGCCAAGTCCAGCCACATATGAGCCCATGATTTTAGCCTCAGGGTGGCCCAGACCAACTGTGGCAGGAGCAGGACTTCAGAAGAGTGGATCACCTGCAGCTGTGGCAATTTCCAGAATTATCCACCCATAAATAGAAAGGCAAAATGAAAGGTCAGTGTGACTTTGAGGTATCAGGGGTCCAAGAATGTGGTCAGGCATCTGCCCCCAGGTTGAGAAGTCAAGAAGCAGAGGGGGTGCTGTGGCCATACAGCCAGGAACACATGGCTGCTTCCAGAACTCCTGGCCTACAGGTTGTATGGTGACCAACAACCATTGTGAGGGGTAATAGCTCTTGCTTTAACCTGCTTCAATCTGGATTGCTTTCTTGTGTGGAGGTCCTGGGGTGCATGACAAGGTACCAGAGCCACTGGAGGCTTCAGAGAGGACACCCAACTAAAAGTTCCAGCAGCTGGAAAGACCCCAGCGATTTAGGACAAAACTCTTCTCCCTATAAGCAGAGTTCTACTATGGCAAAAAGCTCAAAAGTCAAGTAATTGAGTGGCAATATGAGCAAGCAAAGGAGGCAAAGCAAGGACAGCAGTCAAATCTTAGATTCCTTTTTGGGGGACAAAAACGATCAAAGCATGCAATAGGAGGAAGACAACATAGTCCGGAGTCCTGCATCAAAAGCTTCCAAGAAAAATATGAAATGGTAACAGGACAGAGGAATTCAAGAAGGATTTTGAAAACCAAGTAAGAGAAGTGGAGGGAAAATTGGGAAGAGAAATAAGAATGATGCAAGAAAATCAGGAAAAAAACAGTCAACAACCTGACTGAAGAATATATCATCTTAAAAAATAGATTAACTCAAATGGAAAAAGGGGCCCAAAAAGCCAGTGAGGAGAAGAATGCCTTAAAAAGCCGAATTGCCTGATGAAAAAAAAAAAGAATCTCAAAAGCTCACTGAAGAGAATCATTCCTTCTGAATTAGATTGGAGTAAATGGAAGCTATTGACTTTATGAGAAATCAAGATACTATTAAACAGATCGATACAAATGAAAAAATAGAAGGCACTGTGAAATATTTCACTGGATAAACCACTGACCTGGAAAATAGATCCAGGTCAGATAATTTAAAAACTGTTGGACTACTTCAAAGCCATGATAAATGAAAGAACCTCGAAATCATCCTTCACTAAATTCTCAAGGAAAATTACCCTGATATTATAGAACAAGTGGGCAAAATAGAAATTGAAAGAATTCACTGATCACCTCTTGAAAAAGATCCCAAAAAGAAAACTCCTAGGAATATTATAGCCAGGTTCTGTAGTTCCCAGATCAAGGATAAGATATTACTAGCAGCCAAGAAGAAACAGTTTGAATATTGTGGAAACACAATAAAGATAACACAAGATATAGCACCGTGTACCCTGAGGGATCTAAAGGCTTGTGATATGATATTCTGGAGGTCAAAAGAGCTAGGATTAAAACCACGAATCAGCTTCTCAGCAAAACTGAGTATAATGTTTCAGGGGAGATATGATCACTCAGTGAAATAGAGGACTTTCAAACAATCTTGATGAAAAAAACAGAATTGATTAGAAAATTTGACTTTCAAATACAAGAAGCAAGAGAAGGTGAACAGGGAAAAGAAATCATAAGTAACATCAAATTTGAACTACTTACATTTATGCATGGAAGAATGATCATTTTAATTTATGAAACTTTTCTCAGTATGAGGATAGTTGAAGGGAATATATATCTCATATAGAAGAAGCAAGGGAAAATGGAGGGAAAGAACAGGAAGGCAAAAAGGAATGGGTCAAACTTATTCTCATAGAATTTTGCTTAGGGAAGGAATGACATACACACTAAATACGGCATCTCACCCTATAGGATTTTAGGGGGGAAGGGATGAGAAGGAGGATGACAGAAGTGAGGACAGGCTGGGGGGGAGGGAAGTTGGAAGCACCCACCTTTGAAAAGCAACAGGATCAAAGTAGATTATAGATCAAGTGGCAGGTGGGATAGGAGGGAGGGAAATATAGTCAGTCTTTTGCAATATATCCACTATGAAAATGTTTTGCATAGCCACACATATACAACCTATACTGCATTGCTTATCTTCCCAGTAAGGGTGGGTGACAAGGGAGCAATGTAATGAATATGGAATTCGAAGTTTGAGATTCAAATGTTTAATATATATATATATATATATATATATATATATATATACTATTATAAATATTATATTACATGTAACTGGGAACTAAGATATACAGGCACTGGGGCATAGAGATCCACCATGCCCTACTAGAAAGGGGATATTTGGAGGAGGGAATGGGAAAATGAGAAAATTTGTAACTCATAATCTTGCAGAAATAATGGTATAAACTTGAAATTAATAAAGCACTTGATTAAAAAAGAAATAAAATGTATAACTTTTATATGAGATAAAAATTCTTGCACAAACAAAACTAATGCCCCCAAAATTAAAACAAAATTGTAGACTGGAGAGGGAAAATAAGCACATTTCAGAACTCTTATAAAGGCTTTGTTTCACAAATATATAAGGAACTGCACCAAACTTATAAAAATATTAGCCATTGTCCTGCTGATAAAAGATCAAAGTATATGAAGAGGCCATGTCCATAAGAAATTAAAGCTATTGATTGACACATTTAAAAAATTCCAAGTTGGGGTCAGAGCCAAGATGGCAGAGTAGAAACAGCACTTCCAAGGTGCTCTGCCACACACAACTTCCAAACAACATAAAAGGGGACTCTGAACAACTTCTGGAGCCCCAGCACCCACATAAGTACACAGAGAAGCTAACCTCCCATGAGTTGCAGTTTTAGCCCTAGGGCTGCTGGCCCAGCAGCTAGCTGGGGGGACGCCAGAACACCAGGAGCTGTGGCAATTCCAGAATTATCAGCAAAGATATGCCTAGGTCAAAGTGATAGGTTAGTGCCCTATGGATTTTGGGACCCAGGGGAACACATCATCTTCCTCCCCTGGGGGAGAAAAGCTGCTGAAGAAACGTGGTACAGAAGCCATTTTGCAGTGTCAATGGTGGCACTATCTCCTGGCCTGTGAACTGTAGAGAGATCCAGCAAGCAGTCTGGGGGTTAATCACTATTGCTTTAAACTGCCTGCATCTGGATTGTGGTCTGGGGGTGGGGGGGGGGGTTTGGGGTGGGTATCCAATTTGCCGGAGTGGGTGGAGGCTTTACAGAGGCCATCCAACCTGCAGAAATTGTGAAGATCCCACGTTTGGGACACAAGTTCTCCTCTCTGGTGGCAGAGTCTTACTGTGGCAACAAGCCCAAAAATCAAATAATTAAGTGGTAAAATGCCTAGGCAAAAGAAACAAAATAAACAGAAAAATTCAACATTGGACTCCTATTTTAGGGGCAAAGAGGATCAAAGCATGGAACAGGAGGAGGGCTGTGAGGTCAGAACTCCTGCACCAAAAGCCCCAAATGAAAATACAAGCTGGCTACAGGCCACAGAGGACCTTAAGAAGCAGATAAGAGAAGTGGGGGAAAATTGGGAAGGGAAATGATAAAGATGCAAGAAAAGTATGAAATGACAGTCAACAGCCTGACTGAGGAAAATAACACCTTAAAAAATAGACTAACTCAAATGGCAAAAGAGGCTCAGAAAGCCAATGAGGAGAATGCCTTAAAAGCCGAATTTCCCAGATGGAAAAAGAATCTCAAAAGCTCACTGAGGAGATTCATTCCTTCAGAGTTAGACTGGAGCAAATGGAACCTAGTGACTTAATGAGAAGTCAAGATGCTGTTAAACAGATCCAAACAAATGAAAGAATAGAAGGCAATGTGAAATATCTCCTGGGAAAAACCACTGACCTGGAAAATAGATCCAGGAGAGATAATTTAAAAATTATTGGACTACCTGAAAGTCATGATCAAAGAAAGAACCTAGAACTTATCCTTAAAGAAATTCTCAAGGAAAATTGCCCTGATGTTTTAGACCCAGATGGGGAAATAGAGGTTGAAAGAATCACCCAGTGGCCTCCTGAAAAAGATCCCCAAAAGAAAACTCCTAGGAATATTATAGCCAAGTTCCAGAACTCCCAGATCAAGGAGAAAATACTACAAGCAGCCAGGAAGAAACAATTTCAATATTTTGGAAACACAATCAGAATAGCACAGGACCTGGCAGCTTCTACACTGAGGGATCCAAGGGCATGGAATATGATATTCCAGAGGGCAAAAGAGCTGGGATTGAAGCCAAGGGTCACCTAGCCAGCAAAACTGATTATCTTGTTTCAGGGCAAAATATGGTCATTAAGTGGAATAGAGGACATTCAAGCATTCTTGAGGAAAAAAAACAGAGTTGAATAGAAAATTTGCCATTCAGACACAAGAAGCTTGAGAAGGTAATCAGGGAAAAGAAATCAAAAGGAACTTATCAAAGTTGAACTATTTACATTCCTACATGGAAAAACAATAACTGTGGTTGATGAAACCTTTCTTATTATGAAAATAATTGAAGAAGGGTATATGGTCATATTAATACATATGTTAATATGTGTATATATGTTTACAGTTAAACATGGATAGAGGGCACAGGTTGAATGTGATGGTAAGGGATGATACTCAAGGGGTGAAGTTAAAAGGTGAGAGAGGAAAGTGGCAAGAGGAGATGGGGAGAGACAGGGTAGGGTAAACTACCTCATGTAGAAGAGGCAAGGGGAATTAGTTGCAGGGGAGGTGTAGAACAGGAAAGCAAAAAGGCAAAACCCTATTCTCATTGAAGTTGGCTCAAGGAGAGAATCACATACTTACTAAATTGGATATCTCACCCTTCAGGAGAGTAGGAGAAAGGGGGATTAGAGGGGGGATGATGGAGGGGAGGGCAGTCTAGGGGGAGGGGAGGTTGGAAGTACCCCCTTTCAAAGAGGGACAGGATCAAAGTAGGGAATGGACCACGTGGGAGGTGAGATGGGTGGGAGGAAAATATAAGCAGTCTTTTACAATATATCTACTATAGTAATGTTTTGCATAGCTATACATGTGTAACACATACTGAATTGCTTATCTTCTTAGAGGGAGTGGGTGACAGGGGAGGAAGGGAATCGATCTGAAAACTTGAAGTTTTAAAATTAAATATTTCATAAGATGTCCACGCTTTAAGGCTCAGAGATTCACCTTGCCCTAATTGCAAAGTCGAAGGAGGTATGGGAGAAGATATGGGAGAGAGCAGATTGGATGAGGGGATATCTAGTGGGACTGCTATTCTGGGGTGGTAGGTAGGGAAAATGTGGGAAAAATTGTAACTCAAAATCTGGTGGAAATGAATGATGTAAACCAGAAGTTAATAAAGCATTTGTTTAAAAAAATTTCCAAGTCACTATTGACTAGAGAAAAAAATTCAAATAACTCTGTGGTATCACCTCATGCTAGTCAGATTTGGTAACATGATAGAAAAGAAAATGACAAATAACAGATAGCCTATGTGAAAATTGGGATATCAATGCATTGTTGGTGGAGTTGTGAGTTAATTCAACCCTTATAAAGAACAATTTAGAATTCTGCACAAAGGGTTATAAAAATTTCCATACCCTTTTATTCAGCAATACAATTATTAGGTCTATATCCCAAAGAGAACAAAGAAAAGGGAAATGCACCAACTTGTACAAAAATATTTATAGCAAGTCTTTCTGTGGTAGAAATAATTGGAAATTGAGGGCATTGCCATCATTTTGGGAATGACTAAACAAGTTGTGGTGAATGACTGGGATATAATATTAAAGTACTATAAGAAATGATGAGCAAATATTTTTCAGAAAACACCTGGGAAGATGAAAAGCTGTGAGAAGAATTAGAGAAGAAGTGTACACAGTAACTGTAGTGTTGTAAGGATAATCAATTATGAAAGACTTTACTATTCTCAAAACAATGATCCATGATAAACCCAGGGTCTTGTAATGAAAAATGCTATCTACCTCCAAAGAGAGGTGTTAATTAAAGCATTTTAACTTTTATTTTCCTTATTTTTTGTGTTCTTTTTCAACATGGGTGATATGAAAATAAGTTTTGCGTGACTTGACATGTATAATTGTTATCATATTGCTTAACTGCTCATGGGATTGGGTAAGAGTGGGAGAGAGGAAGAGAATTTTGAACTCAAAATTTGGAAAATCGGATGCTAAAGAATTTGTGTATGTAATTGGAAAGTATTTAATGAAGTGAAAAAAATATTGTATATAAAAATACCAGTCCTAATTATATTGTTGCCTATGGTGTAGCAGCCTAGCTTGCTATCTTGACTAGAGATAAATCTTAGAATATGAGGGACTTCCTGCTTTTAGGTATCATTCCTTTTCTGTTTGGAATTGAAACCACCGGTTGCTTTATGATAATTCCAAGTTAACACAATACTATATTTTACAAAGTTGACACAGATTATGCTGCCTTTTTATACAAGTAGAATACTTTAGCAAGATGAGAAAGCAATAATAAAGGATAAGTACCTGCTTGGTGAGTTTGAACTCTAATTAACATTTGACATTGATGCAAATGGAATTCTCAGTGTGTATTCTGTTGATAAGAGCAGGACAAGGAAAATATTATTATCATTGATAACAAAGATCTTTTGAGCATAGAATACATTGAACATGTCGTCCAGGAAGCTGAGAAATATGATTTATTATGAGAATCAGAGAGAAAAGGTTTTTACAAGTCAGGTGAATCTTAAGTTTTCACTATAAAGGCTACAATAGATGAAGAATTCCCAGACAAAATTGATGATGAAGACAAAAGGAAGATCCTTCACAAATATAACAAAATAACCAATTGGCTTGATGAGAACATGACTGCTAAGAAGGAAGACTGAACATTCAGAAGAATGAATTGGAGAAGATTTGCAAACCCACCATTACTATATTGTATCAGAATGCAGAGGACATGCCAGGAGCATGCCTGGTGAGTTTACAAATAGTGCAACAGCCTCATCTGGAAATATTTCTTCTGATGTTTCATTGAAAAGGTTGACTAAGTACACCAGAAGAATGTACATTACACACAGCTTTCCAGAAATTCATGGATGCAAATTTGTGACCAAAGCAGTAGTTGTTTAAAAAATAACATTTAAGCTGCTGTGTAAATCTGGGCCTCCTTAGTACTTGCACGTTTACAGAGGGATATAAGTAAACAACACTTTGTTTTATTATTACCATAAACAACTAGAAATGCAATGTGTCTTGGAGAATAAAATCTACTTAAAATTGAAACAATAAAAGAATGAGTGACTGGGTATCAAAATAGGCACAGTTCTGAGAAAGTAGGACAAGGGTTCCAATTTCAAAGGAATGGTGATGTGATCCCCACAACTAAGACTATAAGAGTAAGATTATATTCTATTGTCTTCATCAAGATTTAATATTTCTGGGAATAGATTGCAAATATTCACTGGGGGGCAAGGACACTGACTATCCTTTTATAGGTCAACATTTTGGTTGCTGAAAGTAACAGCAAAATGAGTGCCTAAAATGAAATTGATAAAATTGGTTCAAGAAGAAACACATCCTCAGATAAAAAAAAATGTTTGATGAAGTATTGATCTGAGGACCTGAAAGAAAATCACCATTTTGATAAATGTAGTGGGGGGACATATTTAAAGGTAGAGGACTTGCTCTGGGGCATTATGGTCCATCTGTTTACTGACATAAAGGTTGACTTCTCAGTTTTGAAGATTGTAACTGAGTTATATAACCATGTAATTAAAAATCAAATGATTTATTGGAAACTCAAAAACAATTACATAAAACTTTTAGGATCATGTCTGACAGAAAGAAGCATTCATTTTTTTAAGTTTTCCATTTCTTTTTTCCTCCAACTGCTTTATTAGCTTCTGGTTTACAACATTCATTTCCACCAGATTTTGAGTTACAATTTTTCCCCATTTTCCCCCACCCACCACCCCAGAATAGCACTACCACAGGATGTCCCCTCATCCAATCTGCTCTCTCCCATATCTTCTCCCATACCCCCTTCAACTTTTCCAGTAGGGCAAGCTGAATCTCTGTGCCCCAATGCCTGGATATCTTATTCCCCAATTACATGTAAAATAGTATTTAAAATAGTATTTATATATATTTAAAACATTTGATTTTAAAACTTCAGTTTCCAGATTCATTCCCTTCCTCCCTTGTCATCCACTCTTACTGGGAAGATAAGCAATTCAGTATATGGTGTACATGTGTAGCTATGCAAAACACCACCATAGTAGACATATTGTAAAAGATTAATTGTATTTCCCTCCCTCCTATCCCACCTCCAACTTGGTCTATTCCCTACTTTGATCCTGTCCCTTTTCAAAAGTGGGTGCTTCCAATTTCCCTCCCCCCCTTCCCTCCCATCCTCGCTTCCATCAATCCCCCTCTCATCTCCTTGCCCTGTACTATAATGTAAGGTGAGATATACTATTTAGTATGTATGTAATTCTCTCCCTGAGCCAAATTCAATGAGAACAATGTTTTCCTTTTTGCCTTCCAGTTCTTCCCCTCCCTGGTAACCATTTTCCATTGCCTCTTCTAGGTGCAACAGTCCACCCTATACTGTCTCTCCACATCTCCTGTTATACGCCTCTCTCAACTCTTGATTTTACCTTTTAAATATCATCCCTTCCTATTAGATTCAACCTTTGCCCTTTAACTATGTACACCTGTACACATATATATACACATTCACATATGTATTCATATGCTCATATAACCTTCTTCAACTATTTTCATACTGAGAAAGGTTTCATCAGTTACAGTTATCATTTTCCATGTAGGAATATAAATAGTTCAACTTTGATAAGTTCCTTTTCATTTCTCTTCCCTGATTCCTTCTCAGGCTTCTCTTGCTTCTTGTATCTGAATGTCAAATTTCCTGTTCAACTCTGTTTTTTCCAACAAGAATGCTTGAAAGTCCTCCATTCCATGGAATGACTATATTTTCCCCTCAAAATGATAATCAGTTTTGCTGGGTAGGTGATTCTTGGTTTTAATCCCAGTTCCTTTGCCCTCTGGAATATCATGTTCCAAACCCTTTGATCCCTCAGTGTAGAAGTTGCCAGATTCTGTGTTATCCTGATTGTATTTCCACAATATTGAAATTATTTCTGACTGGCTGCTTGTAATATATTTTCCTTGATCTGGGAATTCTGGAAACTGGCTATAATATTCCTAGGAGTTTTCTTTTTGGCATGTTTTTCAGGAGGTGATTGATGGATTCTTTCAATCTCTATTTTGCATTCTGGTTCTAAAACATCAGGACAAATTTCCTTGAGAATTTCTTTAAGGATGATTTCTAGGTTCTTTCTTTGATCATGGTTTTCAAGTAGTCCAATAATTTTTAAATTATCTCTACTGGATCTATTTTCCAGGTCGGTGGCTTTTCCCAGTGAGATATTTCACATTGCCTTCAATTCTTTCAATTTTTTGGATCTGCTTAATAGCATCTTGATTTCTCATAAAGTCAATAGCTTCCCTTTGTTCCAGTCTAATTCTGAAGGAATGATTCTCCTCTGTGAGCTTTTGAGATTCTTTTTCCATCTTGAAAATTAGGCTTTTTAAGGCATTCTTCTCCTCATTGCCCTTTTGAGCCTCTATTGCCATTTGAGTTACTCACTTTTAAGGTGTTATTTTCCTCAGTCAGGCAGTTGACTCTCATTTCATACTTTTCTTGCATATTTCTCACTTCTCTTCCCAATTTTTTCCTCCGCTTCTATTACTTGGTTTTTAAAATCCTTCTTAAAGTCCTCTATGGCTTTTAACCAGCTAGTATATTCATTTGGGGCTTTTGGTGCAGGAGTTCTGACCTCCCAGTCCTCCTACTGTTCCATGCTTTGGTCCACTTTGCCCCCCAAATAGGAGTCTAACGTTGATTTTTTCTGTTTATTTTATTTCCTTTGCCTAGGGATGTTGCCATTCAATTACTTGACTTTTGGGCTTGTTGCCACACTAGGACTGTGACACCAGCCAGGGGAACTTCAATCCTAAACACTGGGGTTTTCTCAGCTACCGAAGCTATTAGTTGGGTGTACTCTCTGAAACCCTCACATGCTCTGGCTAGCTGGTCACACACTCCAAGATCTCTACCCCTGACCACAGTCCAGAGCTAAGAACGTTAAAGTAAAAATGATTACCCCCCCGCCCCCAGATTGATCACCCATCCCTGTAAAGACCTCAGGCCAGGAACTGAAGTGCAACATGGTGGCTGGGCTGAATCTAATCAGCGGGTTCTTCCCCCCAGAGAAACAGGCTGATGTGCTCTCCCAGCCAGTCCCAAAGTCCATACTACACTGATCTCTCACTTTGTTATTGGAATTTATGTGTTGGTAATTTTGGAAATGCCACAGCTGCTGGTGTTCTGGAGGTCATCCAGCCAGCTGCTCGTCTGGCTGCCTGGGGCTAAACTCTCTAACTCAGGCAGGCCTGTGCTCAGCTCCCAGAGCACTGTCCTGGCTGCTCTCTGATGGGCTGCCAGGCTGTCCTCAGTCTGAGGTTAGCTTCCCTATTTCATTTTTTGGCTTCTGAAGCTTCAGAAGTTGTTCAGAGTCCCCTTTTCTATGCTTTGGAAGTGGTGTGGGCAGGAGGGCTGGGGAAGTGCTGTTTATACTCTGCCATCTTGGCTCCCCCTGAAAGGAGTATTCTTTAAGATTCCTGTAAGAAGGAAGAAGTGATTCACTAACACCATTGACTTGAGACATTAGAAAACAGAAATAACCAGACAAATATTAGAGAGTAGAGGAGAAGAAGCTGAGAGAAGGGAGGGAAAGATTTGCTTTCTGCTATAGCCCTCCCCTCACTCCAATCAATTGACATAGAGTTTGTAATTACAGATTATCAGTTATTAATGGGTTAATTATGTTTCACTGATTCCTTTATGAAATATAAATCTATTTTTCTCTGGTAGAATTAAAGGCAATCTGACCAGTGAATGAGGTTTTTGTTTTTTTTTTAGTCATCATGACCTTTTGGATTTCAATAGTTAAAACCCTATAGATTTGCATTCATCTAAAAAATTGGAGAAATTAAGGTGAAGAAAGAATAAATAGGAAAGCATTTCTCTTACTATGGTCTACCCCTTTAACCACAACATGGAACAATGGGATTTGTTGTTCAGTATGAGACACTTTTCAACAATCAGTTGGAAAATGAGTTGAAAAGTTTCAAGGCACAGTTTAAAGAAATGGGTTTCATATTTCATACAGACCAAGATACAAACAGACTAGACAGATTTTCTTTCTTTTTTTCTTTCTTTTTGTTAATGATTTATTAACTTCTGGTTTACATCATTCATTTCCACCAGATTTTGAGTTACAATTTTTCCCCATTTTCCCCTGCCCACCACCCCAGTATAGCAGTCCCAATAGATATTCCCTCATCCAATCTGCTTTCTCCCATATCTTCCCCCATACCCGCTTCGACTTTGTCATTAAGACAAGGTGAATCTCTGAGCCCCGATGCCTGAACACCTTATCTCTCAATTACATGCAAAATAGTATTAATAATAGTATTTATATACATTTGAAACATTTAATTTTAAGACTTCGAATTTCAGATCCATTTCCTTCCTCCCTTGTCACTCACACCCTCTGGGAAGATTAGCAATTCAGTATGTATTGTACAAGTATAGCTTTGCAAAACATTACCTTAGTAGATATATTGCAAAAGACTGCTTATATTTCCCTCCCACCCATCCCACCCCCCATCAAGTCCATTCCCTATTTTGATCCTGTCCCCCTTCGAAAGTGAGTTTTTCCAACCTCCCCTCCCCCCAGAATGCCCTCCCCTCCATCAATCCCCGCTCCCATCCCCCTTCCCCCTACTCTCCTGCAGGGTGAGATATACAATTTAGTATGTATGTGATTCTCTCCCTGAGCCAAATTCAATGAGAATATGGTTTTGCCTTTTTGCCTTCATGTTCTTCCCCTACCCTGCATCTACTTCTCCTGGCCTCTTCTACATGAGATAGTTTACCCTACCCTGTCTCTCCCCATCTCCTCTTGCCACTTTCCTCTCTCACCTCTTAACTTCACCCCTTGAGTATCATCCCTTCCCACCAAATTCAACATGTGCCCTCTATCCATATATACCTGTAAACATATATACACACATTCACATATGTATTCATATGTCCATATACCCTTCTTCAATTATTTTCATAACGAGAAAGGTTTCATCAGACACAGTTATAGTTTTTCCATGTAGAATGTAAATAGGTCAACTATGATAAGTTCCTTATAATTTCTTTTCCCTGATTACCTTCTCAAGCATCTCTTGCTTCTTGTGTCTGAATATCAAATTTTCTATTCAACTCTGTTTTTTCCTCAAGAATGCTTGAAAATCTTCTATTCCACTGAATGAATTTTCCCTTGAAACAAACTAGGGGGCGGAGCCAAGATGGCGGAGTAGAAACAGCTCATCCAAGCCTCTCTGCCCCCAGATTCCGCAGAAACTATGTAAAAAAGGACTCTGAACAACTTCTGGAGCCCCAGCACCCACAGAACGACACAGAAAACCTAACCTCCCGCTGAGGACAGCCCAGCAGCCCTGCAGGAAGGACCAGTGCAGCGGTCTGGGAGCCAGCAGCACGCAGAGTGCAGAGCGCAGAGCGCAGGAGCCGAGCCGAGCCAAGCCGAGCCCAGGTCCTCGTGAGCCGAGGTTTTAGCCCCAGGGTGGCAGGGCCAGCAACCAGCTGGAGGAAGCCCAGAACACCAGGAGCTGTGGCGACTCCAGAATTATCAACATAGACATACCTAGGACAAAGTAAGAGGTTAGTGTCCTATGGACTATGGGACCTGTATTTGGGGAATGCGTCAGCTCCCTCCCCTGGGGGCTAGAAGCCACTGAGGAGACACGCCATTTTGTAGTTTTCAGAGGCAGCTCCGGCTCCCAGCCTACAAATCATGGGGAGATCCAGCGATCAGTCTTGGGGGGTAATCGCTCTTGCTTTAACCTCCCTGGATCTGGATTGTGATCTAGGGTGGAAGTTGTGGGTGGGTTTACAGCTTGCCAGAAACGGAAGTTGCCCCCCACACGTTCGGGACGAAAATTCCTCTATCTGGCCTTAAAGCCATAGTGTGCCAACAAGCCCAAAAGTCAAGCAATTAAGTGGCAACATGCCAAGGCAAAGGAAACAGAAAAATGCAACCCTAGACTGCTATTTTGGGGGCATAGAGCAGGAAAAGGACTGTGAGGTCAGAAGTCCTGCTCCAAAAGCCCCAGAGGAAAACATGAGCAGGTTGCAGGCCATAGAGGACATTAAGAAGGACTTTAAAAATCAAATAAGAGAAGTGGAGGAAAAATTAGACAGAGAAATGAGAAGGATGCAGGAAAAGTATGAAATGAGGGTCAACAGCCTGACTGAGGAAAACAACACCTTAAAAAATAGACTAGCTCAAATGGCAAAGGAGGCCCAAAAGGGCAATGAGGAGAAGAATGCCTTAAAAAGTCGAATTTGCCAGATGGAAAAAGAATCTCAAAAGTTCACTGAGGAGATTCATTCCTTCAGAGTTAGACTGGAGCAAATGGAAGCTAGTGACTTTATGAGAAATCAAGATGCTGTTAAGCAGATCCAAACAAACGAAAGATTAGAAGGCAATGTGAAATATCTCATGGGAAAAACCACTGACCTGGAGAATAGATCCAGGAGAGACAATTTAAAAATTATTGGACTACCTGAAAGCCATGATCAAGGAAAGAACCTAGAAATCACCCTTCAAGAAATTCTCAAGGAAAACTGCCCTGATGTTTTAGATCCAGAGGGCAAAATAGAGGTTGAAAGAATCCACAGATCACCTCCTGAAAAAGATCCCAAAAAGAAAACTCCCAGGAATATTATAGCCAGGTTCCAGAATCCCCAGATCAAGGAGAAAATACTACAAGCAGCCAGGAAGAAACAATTTCAATATTGTGGAAACACAATCAGAATAGCCCAGGACCTGGCAGCTTCTACACTGAGGGATCGAAGGGCATGGAATATGATATTCCAGAGGGCAAAAGAACTGGGAATGAACCCAAGGGTCACCTACCCAGCAAAACTGAGTATTTTGTTTCAGGGGAAAATATGGTCATTCAGTGGAATAGAGGACTTTCAAGCATTCTTGAGGAAAAAACCAGAGTTGAATAGAAAATTTGACATCCAGACGCAAGAAGTAAGAGATGCCTGAGAAGGTATTCAGGGAAAAGAAATCAAAAGGAACTTATCAAAGTTGAACTATTTACATTCCTATATGGAAAAGCAATAACTGTGACTGATGATATCTTTCTCACTATGAAAATAATGGAAGAAGGGGGTGTGGTCATATGAATACATATTTGAATGTGTGTGTATATGGTTACAGTTATATATGGATAGAGGGCATAGGTTGAATTTGTTGGGATGGGAGAATACTCAAGGGATGAAATTATGAGGTGAGAGAAGAAAGTGGCAAGAGGAGATGGGGAGAGACAGGGTAGGGTAAACTATCTCATGTAGGGGAAGTGGTTGCAAAGGAGGGGGAGAATAAGGAAGGCTAAAAGGGCAAAACCACATTCACATTGAATTTGGTTCAGGGAGAAAATGACATTCATACTAAATGGAATATCTCAACCTGCAGCAGGATAGGGGGAAGGGGGATGAGAGGAGGGATGATGGATGGGAGGGCATCCTTGGGGTGAGGGGAGGTTGGAAGTACCCACTATAGAAGAGGGACAGGATCATTTGGGAATGGACCAGGTGGGGGGTGGGATGAGTGGGAGGGAATTATAAGCAGCCTTGTACAATATATCTACCATGATAATGTTTTGCATAGCTAGACATGTACAACATATACTGAATTACTTATCTCCCAAGAAGGAATGAGTGACAAGGGAGGAAGGAAATGGATCTGAAATTCGAGGTCTTAACATTGAATGTTTCAAATATATATAAATACTATTATCAATACTCTTTTGCCTATAATTGGGAGATAAGATGTGCAGGCATTGGGACACAAAGATTCATCTTCCTCTAATGGAAAAGTAGATGGGGGTATGGGAGAAGGTATGGGAGAGAGCAGATTGGAGGAAGCGATATCTTGTGGGACTGCTATTCTGGGAGGTTGGGTAGGGGAATAATGGGGGGAAAATGATTGTAACTCAAAATCTGGTGGAAATGAATGATGTAAAACAGAAGTTAATAAAGCATTTGTTTAAAAAGAAAAGATAAAATTTTAAAACTGAACCAAAAAAAAAAAAAGAATGCTTGAAAATCCTCTATTCCACTGAATGACCATATTTTCCCCTGAAACAAGATAATCAGTTTAGCTGGGTAGGTGACCCTTGGCTTCAATCCTAGCTCTATTGCCCTCTGGAATATCATATTCCATGCCCTTCAATCCCTCAGTGTAGAACCTGCCAGGTCCTAGGCTATTCTGATTGTGTTTCCACAATATTGGAATTGTTTCTTCCTGGCTGCTTGTAGTATTTTCTCCTTGATCTGGGAGTTCTGGAAGCTAGCTATAATATTCCTAGGAATTTTGCAGGGCTGCTCTGCTGTCCTCAGTAGGAGATTAGCTTCTCTGTGTCATTCTGTGGGTGCTGGGGCTCCAGAAGTTGTTCAGATTCCCCTTTTACATTGTTTGGAAGTGGTGTGGGGCAGAGTACCTTGGAAGTGCTGTTTCTACTCCGCCATCTTGGCTCCACTCACCAGACTAGACAACTTTTCAAAGCATACAACCTCTGACATAAGAAAAAGAGATGGGGTGGCTAGGTAGCACCGGGAATAAAACGCTGACCTTGGATTCAGGAGGACCTGAGTTCAAATCCAGCCTCACACATATTAGCTACGTGACCTTGGGTAAGTCACTTAACCCCAATTGCCCTCCAAAAAAAGAAAAGAAAAGGAAAAAGAGATGGTTATAGCAAAGAGAGACCAAGATAAAGTCTGTACCATGGCAACTGAGAAATCACTATGGGAAGAAGAACCGACCCTAGGAATCCAAATGGGCAAACTACTCAGTAGAGATACTTCATGGGATGAGGGTCAAGGGAAAAGTGTTTATAGTTGTCTTAACTACATGTATTTTCCACACATATGCCTTACTACCATCAGTCTCTGTTTGTGCCTATTTGATAGGCAAAATTTTAGGAGCAAATCCATGGAAGCTTGAATTAACACCTTCACTTTCATCCCACTGAGAGCTATTGTAATCCAGGCATTTCATGGCTCAGGGAATTTTGAGTTAATTTCACCACCAGCTAGGGTTGATCTGAGATCCTGCTGGTATACTTCTCTCAGCAGACAACTTATAAGGATGGCTCTGTATATTCATTAAACAGAAGGCTTCTGAGACCCAGGACCTCTTTGTTGGTAATTTTTTTAAAGCTGTTTGAAGGTTCCTTTTAGCTTAGGTGGGAGCAGTCAGCATGATTATAGTAATATGACTGTCTGTACCCTTAGGTTCTGAGTACTCCATTGTAGAATCAGAGGGATCTGGCACAGTGGCCTCACTTCAGTGGAAAAAAAAAAAGAAAATGATGGAGAGAATATGCGTGTAGTAATGCTTTGAGAGTTCCATGCTCCTATAACTCACTTCTTTGAATTCCTAATCTGGTGACTGTAGAAAATTAATTATATATTATAGCATTATTTGTGGAGTTTGGGATTTTATTGCTTAATTATTATTATTATTATTATTATTATTATTATTATTATTATTATTATTTTGCTTTTTGGAGGGCAATTGGGGTTAAGTAACTTGCCCAAGATCACATGGCTAGGTTTATTTTTTTGTGTGTGCATTAAGTGTCTGAGGTGAGATCCAAACTCAGGTCCTTCTGACTCCAGGGCCAATGCTCTACTCACTGCACCACCCAGCTGCCCATTATTGCTTAATTATTAAAGTAGCTTGTGAATGCATTGCATAATTTTAAATTGCTTTATTGCATTTTTAATACTCTTAAAACAAACCAAATTTAAACATGGCCTACAACATTGCTCATCTTATCAATGTCTTGTGTATTAACGTGAAAATCTACCCCAGGTTTATAGAGACTAATGTTTTGTATCTACTACTCTTACCTGATCATTTTAACAAATGTTATTGATTTGAACTACTTATGTCTACTGGTTAATAATGGAAGCATAATGATGCAAACTATCCACATGCTATAGATTTAGGAGTCAAGACTCATAGATTATCCCTAGAATTTAGGAGTCACAGACACAATCTGGGAATACAATCTGCAATTTCAAGGTGGGGGAGTATCACAGAAGGGATGCTACAAATATATATATATATATATATATATATATATATATATATATATATATATATGTATAATATCCCACAAAAAATGGGAGCCAAATAATAATATGATATAGACATAAATATATAGAGAGTGTCATTTTGATAATTTCTTGCCTAAACTTTGATCATTAACCTATTAAATTACTGGGTAGAAAATATCTTGCCAATGAACGAATTTGAGGTATTTTTTTTAAGCTTGACCCATGAATAAGGTTAATGTTTAATTAATGATTGCAGTATCTTCTTCTGACAATTGAAAATAATGATGGATTAGCTTGATGGGATGATATGAGTAGATTTCCAAGGTTGAACTTTTCACCAAACATAATTATTACCTGTCAGAGCACCTGCCTTGACATTCCATTTTTAATTAAAGGTACTTGGTTTCCTAACATTAGTATAGAACCACTTGACGAAAAAGAAGAATCTGCTTGGGTTTTAATGATCAAAAACAATCTTGGCAGAATGGCATTAACATTATTTTAGGGTTGCTAATAATGCTTTGATTACAAAAAAAGCTTTTTTGTGACCTTTTGCCAAATGATATTTTGTCCCATTGTCTTGGAAGGAAATTTTCCAATAAATATTTTGCTATTGGTTTTTGTTTTGTAATATTTTATTTTCCCCAATTACACATAAAAACAAATTTTAACCTTTTTTTTAAAATTTCGAGTTCTAAACCCCCCTGCCCACCTTCACTCCCTCCAATATCATGGAGAAGACAAGACATTTGAAAAAGTTTATTATACATGTGCAATCATGCAGAATATATTTCCCTATTAGTAATGTAGAAAAAGCAAATAGACAAGAAGAAAACAAAACAAAGAGAAAAAATAAGGAAAGTGAAAAACAAAATGAAACAGTATGTTTTGATCTGCTTTCACATTCCATATATTCTTTCTCTAGAAGTAGATAGCATGTCTCCTCCTATGTCCTTCAGAATTATATTGGATCTTGGTATTGCTAGGAATAGCTGTTATTCACAGTTGATTATTGTAAAATATTGTTCCTGTTTTTGCTCATTTCAATTTGTATAAGTTTATGTAAGTCTTTCTAGGTTCATCTAAAAGCAACCTGCTTTTCATCTCTTATAGCATAATAGTATCCACAATCATAGGCCACTACTTGTTCAGCCTTTGCCCAATTGATGGACATCCCCTCGATTTTCAATTCTCTTCCACCATAAAAAGTTGCCATATATGTTTTTGTAGATGTAGGCTCTTTCTCTTTCTTTTTTTCTCTTTGGGATACAGACCAGTAAGGCTCTGATAAGGCTCTCTGATTATTGTTTGGTAATAAAGTCTTCCCCTCTCCATAAATCTGACAGGTAAAGTATGCCTTACATTCCCAGATTGCTTACAATATCAGTCTTTATGCCTAGATTATGCACCTATTTAGACTTGATTTTGGTATATTATGTTAGATAATGATTTATGTCCAGTTTCTGCCATACTTTATTCCAGTTTTCCCAGCAGGTTTTGTTAAATAGTGAGTTCTTATCCCAAAAATAGGGTCTTTGTGTTGGAACTCAAAATCTTATGAAAATGAAGGCTAAAAATTATCTTGGCATAAAATAGAGAAAAATAAAATACAATTAAAGAGAGGAAAAATAAAATGTTAATGGGGAATATTTAGCAAAATAAATAAAGATATAATCAAAGAGATAGTTCTAATATGTGGTTTTCTAATGAAATATGATATCCATAAAGATTTTTTTTATTTAGATTTACCTATTTCTTTTTTTCCCAAATGCTTTATTAACTTCTGGTTTATATCAATCATTTCCACCAGATTTTGAGTTACAATTTCTTTCCCCATTTTTCCTGTACCCATCACCCAAGAATAGAAGTCCCACAGGATATCCCCTCATCCAATCTACTCTCTTCCAAATCTTCTCCCATACCCCCTTCAACTTTTCCATTAGGGGAAGGTGAATCTCTGTGCCCCAATGCCTGCACATCTTATCTCCCAATAACATGCAAAATAGTTTAATAATAGAATTTATATATATTTGAAACATTTAATTTTAAAACTTTGAATTCCAGATCCATTCCCTTCCTAACTTATCACCCACTCCCACTGGAAAGATAAGCAATTCAGTATATGTTGTATATGTATAGCTATGCAAAACATTACCATAGTAGATACATTGTAAAAGACTGGCTATATTTCCCTCCCACCCATCACACCCGCCACCTAGTCCATTCCCTACTTTGATCCTGTCCCTCTCCAAAAATGGGTATCTCCAGCTTCCCCTCCCCCCAGCATGCCTTCCCCTCCATCATCCTCCCCTCTCATACCCCCCTACTCTCCTGAAGGGAGAGATATCCCATTTAGTATGTATGTCATTCTCTCCCTGAGTCAAATTCAATGAGAATATGGTTTTGCCTTTTTGCCTTCCTGTTCTACCCCTCCCTTGTAACTACTTCAGCTTGCCTCTTCCACATGAGATTGTTTACCCCACCCTGTCTCTCCCCATCTCCTCTTGCCACATTCCTTTCTCACCTCTTAACTTCACCCCTTAAGTATCATCCCTTCCCACAAAATCTAACCTGTGCCCTCTATCCATGTATACCTATAAATATATATACACACATTCACATATGTATTCATATGCACATATACCCTTCTTCTATTATTTTCATACTGAGAAAGGTTTCATCAATCACAGTTACTCTTTTTTCCATGGAGGGATGTAAATAGCTCAACTTTGATAATTTCCTTTTGATTTCTTTTCCCTGATGACCTTCTCAAGCATCTCTTGCTTCTTGTGTCTGAATGTCAAATTTTCTCTTTAACTCTGGTTTTTTCCTCAAGAATGCTTGAAAGTCCTCAATTACACTGAATGACCATATTTTCCCCTGAAGCAAGATACTCAGTTTTGCTGGGTAGGTGATTCTTGGTTTTAATCCCAGCTCTTTTGCCCTCTGGAATATCATATCCCAAGCCCTTCGATTCCTCACTGTAGAAGCTGCCATATCCTGTGCTAACCTGTTGGCATTTCCACAGTATTCAAATTGTTTCTTCCTGGCTGCTTATAATATTTTTTCCTTGATCTGGGAATTCTGAAACCTGGTTATAATATTCCTAGGAGTTTTCTTTTTGGGATCTTTTTCAGGAGGCAACTGGTGGATTCTTTCAACCCCTATTTTGCCCTCTAGGTATAAAACATCAGGGCAATTTTCCTTGAGAATTTCTTGAAGGATGATTTCTAGGTTCTTTCTTTGATCATGGCTTTCAGGCAGTCCAATCATTTTTTAATTATCTCTCCTGGATCTATTTTCCAGGTCGGTGGTTTTTCCCATGATATATTTCACATTGCCTTGTATTCCTTCAATTGCTTGTATCTGTTTAAGAGCATCCCGATTTCTCATAAAGTCACAAGCTTTCATTTGCTCCAGTCTAATTCTGAAGAAATGAATCTCCTCAGGGAGCTTTTGAGATTTTTTTTCCATCTGGCAAATTTGGCTTCTTAAGGCATTCTTCTCCTCATTGCCCTCCCGAGCCTCTTTTGCCATTTGAATCAGTCTACTTTTTAAGGTGTAATTTTCCTTATAGGGCTGTTGGCTCTCATTTCATACTTTTCCTGCATCCTTCTCATTTCTCTTCCCAATTTTTCCTCCACCCTCTTATTTGGTTTTTAAAATCCTTCTTAACGTTCTCTATGGCCTGTAACCTGCTCATATTTTCATTTGGGGCTTTTGGTGCAGGAGTTCTGACCTCACAATCCTCCTCCTGTTCCATGCTTTGATTCTCTTTGCCCCCAAAATTGGAGTCTAATGTTGAATTTTTCTGTTTATTTTGTTTCCTTTCCCTAGGCATGTTGCCTCTTAATTACTTGACTTTTGGGCTTGTTGGCACAGTAGGACTCTGCCACCAGACAGGGGAGCTTCTGTCCCAAATATTGGCGTCTTCTCAACTGCTGGAGGTATTAGCTGGTTGCCCTCCATGAAGCCCACACACACTCTGGCAACCTGGACACACACCCCAAGACCTCCACCCCACTCCACAATCCAGATCCAGGAAGATTAAAGCAAGAGCAATTATCTCCTAGATTGATCACCTTCTCCCCTTATAGTCTGCACTCCAGGAGCTGAAGCTGCAATTGAAGCTGCAAAATGGCAGTTGTGCCATGGCTCCTCAGTGGCATCTTGCCCCCAGGGGAAGAAGCTGAAGCATTCCGAAATACTGGTCCCAAAGTCCATAGGGCACTAACCTCTCACATTTTCCTAGGCATCTATGTGTTGATAATTCAGGAAACCTCATAGCTTCTGGTGTTCTGGGGTCCCTTCAGCCTGTTGCTGGTCCAGCTGCCCTGGGGCCAAAACCTCCATCTCACACAGTGCTGGGCTCGGCTCTCAGAGTGCTGGGCTGGCTGCTCCCTGCTGGGCTGCAGGACTGTCATCAGTGGGAGGTTAGATTATCTGTGTTGTTCTTCGGGTGCTGGAGCTCCAGAGGTTGTTCAGAGTCTCCTTTTACATAATTTTGAATGGTATGGGCTGGAGAGCTGAGGCAGTGCTTTTTCTACTCTGCAATATTGGCTCTGCCCCCTAGTTTTCCCTATTTCTATTTTAATTTGTGACCACTGATTTAATTCATGTGGTTACTCACTCTAATGACATGGATTGATATATTTCCATATGTTGTTATAATCAATTCCTGTGGCAGAAATAATAAAAGGTCAAACAACAAAATTCATAAAATTACTTGGTGACCAGCTTCTAATTATGAGCTTCTCAAACTAGCTCTTCTTCAGACAAGAGACACTTGATCTATTGTGCATATTCAATTTTTTTTTTCAGCATGTTAGGTAATTTAAACCATATTATTTGTTGCCATAGTCTTCAGGAACCAATATTACCGCCACATTCTGATGCCATCTTTGAGTAGGACCTTTGTTGAATCTTACTATACTAACTTAGTGCCGTAGTCCTATTTAGGAAGCTCAATTACTCAGATCACATTCACATTTTTACTTCTTTAAGACAAATACAATCTAATAAATTTGTGTGATTTCAGTCTGGATAGAATGTGAGACAGATGGGAAACATAATCATCCTGCTTCTTAGTCCACATGTCATATGATTGGCTTATAATGGTCCATTCAACTTCAAAAGTAGATTATATCACATAAACTTAGTTTACACATCAGCAGAATCTACCTCTTTGTGTCTTAATTAGTTTAATGCCCCAACGATGAGAAGTGGTTAATTTACTCTATCCCCTTTATCCTCTGATCCAACACCCTCAAAATCTGAGTTTATAAAGGCTATGTTAAGTCATTGGGTAAAACTTTCTCCTCCAAATTCTATGTCTTTGATTTGTTATGTCTCTTTTTGGAGTTCTCCCTGGGAAATATTATAGTATATCTGAATGAAAAGTCATAGCTAGATCTCAATCGATGTGAATAAAAAGTTTCTCAGAACCCATGAGAACACTCAAGGTAACATTCTATATGGGGTACCAGACAGCCTTTGTCTTATCTTACAAAAAATGAGAAATAATATACTCTCAGTAGGTCATAACTAACATTTATAGTTGCTCCCTGACAGTACCCATCTTTTATTGGGTACCCCAGACTTGCAGTCATACATTGTGGTTTAGATTCCTCTTGAATGGGAAATTAATTTGGAGTTTCTAGGCAAACAACAATGCTCCCATATATTGGTGAATCTTTTTTTTTTTTTTAAAGCAATTGGGGTTAAGTAACTTGCTCAAGGTTACACGGCTAGTCATTATTTATGCATGGGTGCTCATTTTCTGAGGCCGGATCTGATCTCGGGTCATCCCAACTCCGAGGCCGGCGCTCTTACTCACTGCGCCACCTAGCCGCCCCTTTAGGGCAATTGGGGTTAAGTAACTTGCCCAAGGTTACACGGCTAGGTTTTTGTTTGTATGGATTAAGTGTCGGAGGCCGGCTCCGAACTCAGGTCCTTCTAATTCCAGGGCCGGCGCTCTATTCACTGCGCCACCTAGCCGCCCTATATATTGGTGAATCTAACTGTGACTCCAGCAATGTATACAGGCATCTAGGCTAAGATTCTGAATTACTTCCTTTCTGATTAGAAGGAAATAAACTTGTGTTTCCTAGAAAAAAAAAAACAAAACTGGATACTCCAGTGGGCCCCACTTTCATAAGGAATCAAATCTTATGATATTAGCATAAGGTTTTAGAGTCTACCAAACCAAACCAGCACAAAGCAGTGTTTATAGATTTATAGCAAGATATTTCCCCATCAGGCCTATACTGTGAGAAACATTTAGAGTCGGATAAGGGCAAAATCCATATCATTTGCTTTCCCATAGTGAGGTCCCTCTATTTCCCAAGAATTTAAAAATGTAACAGAAATCCTCCTTCAGGCCTAGGCTGTGAGACACAATGTGTGTGCGTGTGAGTCTGTGTGTGTGTGCATGTGTGTGTAAAGCTATAGACAAGCAGATTTCCAGAGGACTGTTGCTGTGAACAGCTTTTAAGGTTCTAATTACATAGTATAGTGAGCTCCCTATTTATTCAATCACAAATCAGAGCAAAACTTATCACAGAAAATAAAAATACAGCATTCACCATGTCACAACTCAACAACTTATCACTAAAATGGCTACATAGTTTTCACCAAAGTGGTCACATAGTTTTCAACAAAGTGCAATCATTTAGTAACTCAATCATTTAGTAACTCAATCATTCAACCAAAGGAGGCTTGCCTCCTTAAGGATCACAAAGTACAAAAATCAAAGCTCTCCACCCATGGTGTGCAATTAAGTTACAACTTCAACATTCACTATTCAGTACCTTCTTAAGGGGTAGTAGAAAATACAAAGACCATCCAACCCTAGGTCACAAGTAAATTACAGTTTCATCAGTCACTACTCAGTACCCACAGAGAGGTCTTTTCATCTTGATTTAAGGCAGACTTTCAGCTCCCATGGTTCCTCTTCCATGTTCCCAGCTCCCACCCAAATCTAACTAACTACCACCTGAGTTCAAAGGCAGACAGTGCCCAGCTCCTTCTCCGGCTATCTGTGCAGTTCCTGCTCCACATTGGGGCTCACAGAGTCCAGTCCATCTCAGATCCTTCACTGTTTCTGATCCTGGGAAGACAAGGCTTAACAAAGCCACAAGAACATTCAAACACATTAACAAAGTCACAATAATATTTGTACAAAGTATTGGCACCACAGTCATGCTTCCTCAGTCTTCAGCAGCTCCAGACGTCCGTTCAAAATCTTGCCACCACAAATCCAAGTTCTGTGTCATTTCTCAGTTCTCAATCCTCAGTTCAGTCTTCAGTATTAGCAGTCCAGCCTCCTGATGCTCACTAAGAGAAATTCTCTCTCTCTCTCTCTCTCTCTCTCTCTCTCTCTCTCTCTCTCTCTCTCAGCAGCTGCCCTCCCTCCACACTGCTTACCCAAGGGAATCTGTCTGTCCAGCTTATGTTCTTCCCTTCCTTATATATGGTATAGCTCCTCCTTGTTCATCCCCTTCCTGTTATGTCAGCAACAGGGAATCATACCTTCTGTTTCTTCAACAGAGGCTTAATTTGAAACTAGGTGCTAAGTACCTGTCAGCTTAGCAATACAAAGGAATCTTCACAATTTCATTACTATTACACTGTCTGTGTGTATGTGTAAGATATAGAGAGACAGAAAGAGACAAAAATAGAAAGAGACAGAGAAAGGCAGAAATGGTGAGAGACAGAAACAAAAACATAGTCAAAAAGACACATACATAGAGAAATAGAGATGTATGCTAAGAGAGAGAGACAGATAATAACAGTCAGAAAAGAGAAAGAGTGAAGAGAAAGGGAAGATGGAAGAGGTGAAGGAAGAGAATGAAAAGAAATAAAGGGGGAGAGAGAAAGAGAGAGAGAGAGAGAGAGAGAGAGAGAGAGAGAAAAGATGGAATGATTGTTGTTCATCTTTCATTCATGAAGAGACCTAATAACATCAGAAGGGCAATGTCATGACATGCAAGTAAATTAGATTTAAGTGAAGTAGTTCTATGCAGACATCAGCCTCACTTTCTCTTCCAGAGTCGTCAAATTCTAGTGGCAAGACAAGATGATTGGTGATAGTACCAACTGCAGTGGGATACACTGGCCTTTTTAAACTAAAGTCTTTCCCAGATCTCTTTTTGTCTGAGGGAACATACATTCAGTAATGAAAGAATAGGTACGAATTCAGGTAAAAGATAGCCTAGTTTGATTTCACAAAAGAATCAGTCTGGGAGGCAAAGGCCCATAGAGTTGCTGGACAGAACAGGAATGATTTCTATTTATACTAAAATCTTATGTAAGTTGGGGAAAAGCCAAGAGATTTTGATTGGTGACTACAAAAATATAATTACACCAGGGTAGCCTGTGATCTACAAATAGGTTCACAGCCAAGAGATCCTTAAACGTGGATGGGGGGAAATGGTTCTTTGCTTTCACTAACCTCTAATTGGAATTTAGTGTTTCATTCAATTTTGGATTTAAATTATTTAAATCATATCATTCTGTGTCTCTCTGTCCCTCTGTCTCTCTCTGTCTCTCTCTGTCTCTCTCTCTGTCACTCTATCTCTCTCTGTCTCTGTCTCTGTCTCTCTGCCTCTGTCTCTCTGTCTCTCTCTGTCTCTCTGTCTCTGTCTCTCTGTCTCTCTCTGTCTCTCTGTCTCTGTCTCTCTGTCTCTCTCTCTCTCTGTCTCTCTCTGTCTCTCTCTCTGTCTCTGTCTCTGTCTCTGTCTCTCTCTCTCTGTCTCTCTGTCTCTCTGTCTCTCTGTCTCTCTCTCTCTCTCTCTCTCTCTCTCTCTCTCTCTCTATATATATATATATATGTGTGTGTGTGTGTGTGTGTGTGTGTGTGTGTGTGTGTGTGTGTGTGTGTAGATATAAAGATAGAGATAACTCTGAAAAGGGATCCTTAGGCAATTGGGTCTAATAAACAAATAACAAAAAGAAACAAACAAGAAAAAATTCAGAACTTCTGATAAGAATGTATGCCAAAACCTAGGTTATCCTACATAGGAGAGAGAGCTACTTGCATTAGTGACAATTGCCTGCCTTGGGATGAACATACAGTTTGACTCCAGTTCTGCTCCTTCTAATGGTTGTAACATATATGCTTTTCCTCTTCCTCCCTAAGGCAAATCCTAAAATGAGCAGACCTGATACAACTTAAACTGATTCAGGAGCAGAGTTACCTTTGATAAATATGTGACCTGGAATAACAGTAATCTGTCCCCAGTTTTCTGCTCTGTGTTGCATGTGTTGACGACTGTCTTTGTAAAGCTCTCTCTTACATTGCATTCCAGCTGTTTTACTCAAGGTTGATGTACTATTCAGGTCAGATAAGCATCAAACATTCTACTTTGTAGATTTCATGTTTTATTTATGGTTATTATTTTAGACAGCATTCCACTCTCTTTCTGCTGAATCCCTGCCAGATTCTGCAAAATAACAAAATAGTGCAAACAATAGCAGTTGTATTCAAAATATATTTTTTCAGTAATAACAATGCACTGCCTAAAGTCACTGAGCTTTTGGGCTTGGCCTCAAGGTCCAATGTAAATACTCAGTTTTTCATTGTCAAGCTCTGTCTGTTAGAATTCCCTGTCACTTTATCGGGGATCATCAAGACACAATCCCCAGATGGAAGAAGCTGACACAGGTGCCCACTTGTACCAGGAAATTAAATTCATTAAGTAAGAAGGTCACCCTTGTGTCCAGTGGATACCACCAGTAAATCTTTACAACAACTTCCCAAGGCTGAAAATTAAAATAATGTTCAATTATATTTCCAGATGAAATTATCAGATAACCTTGCATGCATGCAATTTTTTAAAATTACACATTGATGATCCTAGAGTCTCCATATTCTCTGAACTGAAGTTTTTGAATATCATCTCCATTTTGAAACCCATTCAATCTTGTTGAATAGTCATACAAAGTCAAATAGTGACCTTCTTTTCCTTTTTCTCCAGTGATAAATTGTTCCACTTATTTAGGCAAAAGAAGGTATTGAGTCCTCTCTACTGCTACCATCATCCCATATTTTGCCACTGTAATATTTAAATACTTCCAGATCTCTAGGACAGGGAATGTACAAAGCTCTTTGCATTGCTTCAAAGGACACAGAGGGGGGTTTAAAAAAGAAAAGACTTTATGAAATTCAGTAAATATTTATTATGCGAAATCAATTTCTTAAGGTTTTATGTTCCAAATCAATTAAATGATTTTTAAATGTCACACAATTGATTTTTTATAATTTTTTAAATGTAGAGATATATTTATGTGGAAAAAAGTTGCATGAATATTGGAAACCATATGGTGACTGTACTGAAGAATCTGGCCATTTAAGGGCAAAATATTTAGCATGAGGTGAAGGAAGGTTTGGGAAGCAGGGATTGGGAACTCTTAAGAAAAGGCTTATAAGGAGCCATCTTGCTCTATGATGGTGGAAGCCTTTCCAAGATAACTAAAATTCTGGATTCCAAGAGAACTAGGGATTGGTTTGCCCATTTCCTTTTCCAATAGACACCACCAGGGTTTTCTTCTTGACCTCATTTTGCAAGGAAATAAATGCAGTCGGTAACTGGTGTATTTTGAGCTTTTAAAAATATTTTAATAACTACATTTTGCTTTTATATAACCTACATTTCCTAATTTATCCCTCCCTACATTCTGGAAAGGCATTCTTAATAACAAAGAAAGGGGGAAGAAGAAAGAGAGAAAGAGAGGGGGGAGAGGGTACAGAGAGAGCCAGAGACAGAGATAGAAGAGCGACAGAGAGATGGAGAGAATGAGAGAGATAGAGACAGAGAGAATGAGAGTGATAGAGATAGAGAATCAAAGACAGAGAGACAGAGACAGACTGAGAAGAAGGGAAAAAGGAAAGGAAAAGGAAGAAAGAGTAGCAAAACCAATTTTGTTTAAAAAAATTCTGACATCATAAATATCTCTGCAAAAAAGTGTGAAAGGTACTCTGAATACTCTCTCTCTCTCTCTCTCTCACACACACACACACACACACAAACACACACACACACACACACACACATATTTATTTTTTACAATGTTTTAATCCTTCCCAACTACTGCTTTCATATTAGTGGATTTCAAACTATCTACATACACTCCACACACACACACACACACACACACACACACACACACATATATGTGTTTGTAAATGTGTGTATACATGCATATATACTTATACATGTATATATGTATATAAATATACACATATAACATATATAGATACATAAACATATATGTATGTTTGTGAATATACTCCCTCAAATTTTCTAATTTCCCAGTTTCTTAACTTACTCTTAACTTGCTTCCTTGTCATGATTTAATCCTCTACCCTCTCTCCACTACAAACAAAAATGGGAATATCCTTGATAACCTTACTATTCCCCCAAATATTACACTTCTATGGTTATAAACTCTGAAATTCTTTTATCTGATCTTAATTTATTTGCATTTCACCCCTCTCCCCTACATTGTAACCTTTAACTTTATTCTTTGTCTTCATTGTGAACTCCAATCCTTTCACCTCATAGTTCTTTTCCAAGCCACAATTCCTGTAATGGATATACTTTTCTCTCTTCCCATATTGACCCCTTGATGAATCAGTTCAATTCTATACTATCGTTTACTCTGGAGTCCCTTGCCCTCTTCTCCTATTTCCAATTTTATGTTGCCAAACCCCAGTCTTGCATTACTCCTATGAACTATGACTTTCTTAATCCTTATGCTGTTGAACTGAGCTGGAGAAAATAAAAAGTGAAGTTTGGATTCAGTCAGAGGACCATACATGAGGACCTAGAGAATCATACACAGTCTCAAGCCCACTCTTGTCTTAGATTCTTCACTCTTTCTCATCACCCACATCCAATTTGTTGCACAATATTGTGAACTCTAACTTCTCAACATCTCTTATACATGCCTTCTTCTCTTCTCTGATACTACCACCATATTGATAAAAAAAAAACCCTCTCACCTCATGCCTAGATGCTTAAAATCATCCTTTGCTTGATATCTTTACTTCAAGTCTCTCTTTAGTCCAGTCCATCCTCCACTCATCTACCAGTTGGTCATACTAATGTGTAGATCTGACCATGTCACCTTCTTCAATAAACTTCAGTGACTGCCTATTACATCCAGAATAAAATATAAAATTCCTTGTTTAGTTTTTACTATCCTTGACAACCTACGTCCTGCCCATCTTTCCACTGTAATCCCCTTCAATTACTCTATTATCTAGTGATACTACCCACCTCACTATTCCCTGCATGAAACACTCCATCTTCTGACTGTGACTTTCCACTGACTGTTCCCCATTCCTTGAAGTTTCAGCGCCTTGAAAGTCCTCATCTCCAACTCCTGGGTGCCCCTGCTCCCTTCAAAACTCAACTGAAACTCCACCTTACACATGAAACCTTTTCTGGTCCTCCCTTGAGGCTAGTGACCTCCTCCTAAGATTTTCTCTGGTTGATCTTGCATATATTTTATATGTAAGGGCATAGTGGATAGAGTGACTGATCTGGAGTCAAGAAGACTCATCTTCCTGAATTCAGAACTGACATCATATGCTTATTAGCTCTATGATCCTGGGCAAATCACTTACCCCTGGTTGCCTCAGTTTCCTCACTAGTAAAATGAACTGTAAAAGGAAATGACAAACCATTTCAGTATCTCTGCCATGAAAACTCCAAATGAAATTATGAAGAGTCAGACACAATTGAACAGCAATGACAGTAACAAAATATTTTGTGTGTACACAATTATTTCCACATTTTCTTTCCTATTTGATTATAAACTCCTTTAAATTGGGCAGGATCTATATTTGTTTTCATTGTATTCCCAAAAGCTTAACACAATGTCTGGCATATAATAAATACTTAACAATTCACTTCGACTGTCTGGGCAAGTGCAAATTTTCTAAAAGGAAAACTGTATAGAATCATATGTTTTGGTGCTAAAAGAAATATTTAGAGGTGCCTTGAGGGTGACTGAATCTGCCATAGCAGAGGTAGGACAACCAGCTGGTCAGAAGGAGATTACAGGGCATCTTTTGCAGGCACTTGGGGCAGGACATTTTTATTTTGGCCATAAGTAATTCCAGTTCATGGATCTAGGGCTAAGAAGAGCACTAGCAGGAACAGGGATCATGGTCACTGTTCCAGGGTAGAAAAGATTGATTATGATCAGTCACAGAAAGGAACACAGTCCAGGAGAACAATAACCACACCTCTCTTTAGATCTACTACTTTGTGAGAACTGAAACCATATAGAAACTCAGAACTAGCTCTGAAAACTGTAGCACAAAAGCCTGAAGTTTGGGACTATACTCTACTCAGCCCTAGATTGGGGGAAAAGCTCAATTTTAATGTAAAACTTAAAAACCAAGAAATAAGATGGGAAAATTAGCAAACCATAAAAATAGGATATGATCATAGATAGTTTCTATGGTGACAAGAAAGATCAAAACATAAACTTAGGTGAAGACAACAAAATCGAAGCAGCTACATGCAAAACCTCAAATCTCCTGGAAGGGATTCAAAAATGAAAACTCTCAGGAATAGAGTAGCCAAATTCCAGAGCTCCTAGGTCAGGGAGAAAAGATTGGATGTAGCCAGAGAGAAACAATTCAATTATCATGGAGTCACATTCAGAATAACCCAGTATTTAGCAGCTTCTACATTAAAGGATCAGAGGACTTAGAACATGATATTCTAGAGGGGAAAAAAAGAGATATGATAACCAAGAATGACATCTACTACCCAGTGAAATTAAGTATAATCCTATAGCAGGAAAATAATGGGGGGGGGGCCTAGGTGGTGCAGTGAATAGAGCACCAGCCCTGGAGTCAGGAGGACCTGGTTTCGGATCTGGCCTCAGACACTTAATACAAAAACTAGCCATGTGACCTTGGGCAAGTCACTTAGCATCAGTTATCCTCCAAAAATCAAAAAGTAAAAAAGAAAAAAAAGAAAAGAAATGGACATTTAATGAAATTGAGACCATTCAAGCATTTCTGATTTTGGGGGGTTGCATTAGACAAAAAAAGGAAAGGGAGAGACAATAAGGGGTAAATTATTTCATATAAAAGAGGTGCAAAAGAGTTTTAACAATTTAGGAGAAAAATGTGGGGGTGATGGGCATTGTTTGAACCTTACTCTCATCAGAATTGGTTCAAAGAGGGAAAAAATGCACACTGTTTTAGGAAAAGAAATCTATCTTACCCTAATGTGAAGTAGGAGTAGAAGGGGAAAAGGGAATGCTAATAGGAGGGAGGGTTAATTGGAGGAGTCAATGATCAAAAATAAAACACTTTGGTTGGAGGCAAAGAGTGAAAAGACAGAGAGAGAAGGAAAAACAGGGGAAAAGAGTATGGAGTGAAATACATACTAATCATTAACTGTGGATGTAAATGTGATGAGCTCATTCACAAAACAGAAACAGATAACAGGATGGATTAAAAACTAGAATCCAATAACATGTTGTTTATAAGAAACACATTTTAAACAGAGAGACAAACAGAGTGAAAGTAAGGGACTGGAGGAGAATCTGTTATGCTCTAAATGAAGTAAAAATACACGCTTAGCAATGATGATCTTGGGAAAAGCAAAAGCAAAAAACAGATTTAATGAAAAGAGCTTAGCAGGGAAACTATTTTTTTTAAAAAAGGGACCATAGACAATGAAATGATATTAATAAAAAAAAGAAAAGAAATGGACATTTAATGAAATTGAGACCATTCAAGCATTTCTGATTTTGGGGGGTTGCATTAGACAAAAAAAGGAAAGGGAGAGACAATAAGGGGTAAATTATTTCATATAAAAGAGGTGCAAAAGAGTTTTGACAATTTAGGAGAAAAATGTGGGGGTGATGGGCATTGTTTGAACCTTACTCTCGTCAGAATTGGTTCAAAGAGGGAAAAAATACACACTGTTTTAGGAAAAGAAATCTATCTTACCCTAATGTGTTATATAAACATATAAGCACCAAATGTTATAGCATCCTCATTGTTAAAGGGTAAGTTAAATGAATTCCAGAAGACAATAGACAATAAAACTATACTATTGGGGTCTTCAGCTTTACTCTCCTAGAACTAAATAAATATAACTAAAAAATAAACAAAAGAGAAGTTAGCGAGATGAATGGAATTTTAGAAAACTTAGATATGATAGACCTATGGAGAAAACTGAATGAGAACAGAAAGGGATATATGTTGTGTGTTTTTTATTTTTTGGCTGGTTTTGTTTTGTTTTTTTCTCAGTAGTACATAGTACCTACAGAAATATTGACCATGTGTTAGGGCATGAAAACCTCACAAACAAAATGCAGAAAAGCAGAAATATAAAATACATCCTTTTCAGATCATAATGCAAAAATACATTTAATAAATGGCCATGGAAAAATAGATAGAAAATTAATTGAAAACTAAATAACCTAACTCTAAAGAATGAGTGTATCAAAGAACAAATCATAAAAACAATCAATAATTTCATTAAGGAGAATGACAATGTGCTAGAATTGATGGTATGCAATGAAAGTAATACTTAGGGAAATTTTATATCTCTATATGCTTACGTTAGTTAAATAGAGAAAGAACAGATCAATGAATTGGACATGCATTTAAAAAAATAGAAAGAGAGCAAATTAAAAATCCCCAATTAAATACCAAAGTGAAAATCCTGAAAATCAAAAGAGAAATTAATGAAACTGAAAGTAAGAAAACTATTGAACTAATAAAACTAAGAGGTTGTTTTATGAAAAGAAAAGAATAAAATATATAAACCATTGATTAATTTATTTTTTTTAAAAAGAAGAAAACCAAATCACCATTGTCAAAAATGAAAATGTTGAATTCACCACTAATGAAATTAAAGCAATCATTAGGAGCTATTTTGCCCAATTATATGTCAATAAATCTAACAATCTTAAGTGAAATGCACGAATATTTGCAAAAATTTAATATGCCCAGATTAACAGAAGTGAAAACAGAATACTTAAGTAACCCTAGTTTAGAAAAAGAAATTGAGTAAAACATCAATGAACTCCCTAAGGGTGGAAAAACAAAGAAACAGCAACAACAAAGAGCAAAACAACAACAAAAAACAAACAAACAAAAAACTAAATCCTGGACCACATAAATTCACAACTAAATTCTATCAAACATTTAAGAAAAAAAATATTTACAATACTATTTAAACCAGTTGGAAAAATAGGCAAAGGAGTCTTACCAAATTCCTATTATGACACAAACAGGGTGTTCATACCAAAACCAGAAAGAGAAAAAACAGAGAAAATTTTATAACAACTACTGTAATAAATAGTGGGGAAGAAAATTTAAATAAAATGCTAGCAAAGAGATTACAATTGATATATTACAGTGACTTACACCAGGAATGCAGAGATGGTTCTATATTACAAAAACTATCAGTGTACTTGACCATATCAATAACAAAAACAAAATATCCCATGATTACTCTGAATAGATGTAGAAAAGGCTTTTTACAAAATGCAACACTCAATCCCATTAAAAAAAAAACACTAAAAATGATAGAAATAAATGGAACTTTCCTTAAAATGAGAAGCAATATCTATCTAAAACCAAGAGCAAGAATTATCTATAATGGAAATAAGCTAGAAACCTTTCCAGTAAGGTTAGTGGTAAAGCAAGAATGCCTATGACCACTAATATTATTCAATATTGTAGTAGAAATGCTAGCTATAGCAAAAAGAGGGGGGGGAAATGGAAAAAATATATAACCATCAAGGAAAAAACAAAACTATTACTCTTTTCAGATAATATGATAGTATACTTAGAGAATCCTAGAAAATTAACTGAAAAACTAGTTGAAATAATTAACAACTTTAGCAAAGATACAGGATATAAAATCAAGTAACACAAATCATCAGTATTTCTATATATTACCAACAAAGTCTAGCAGTGAGAGATAGAAGAAATTTAATTTAAATTAACTGTTGATAAATTAAAATAAAAAAAAATTATAATCCACATGCCAAGACAAACCCAGGAACTATATGAATTCTATTGCAAAACACTATTCAAACAAATAAAATTGGATCTAAAATACTAGAAAAATATCAATGACTCATGGATAGGCCAAAACAATATAATAAAAATAATAATTCCATATAAATTAATTTGTACATTCAATGCCATACCAATCATACCCAAAATGTTAGAGCTAGAAAAAATAATAACAAAATTCATCTGGAAGAACAAAAGGTCAAGAATATCAAGAGAATCAATGAAAAAAAGTGTGAAGAAAGGGTAGCTTAGTCATACCAGATTACAAACTATATTACAAAGTGGTAATGATTTAAGCAGTCTGGTACTGGCTAAGAAACTGAGTTGTGGATCATTGGAATAGATTTGGGTATACAATACACAGTAGCAAATAACCATAGTAATCTTGTTTTTGATAAATCTATAGATCCAAGCTTTTGTGACAATAACCCACTATTTCACAAATATTGCTTGGAAAATTGGAAAGCAATTTGACCGAAAATGGGTATATACCAACATCTTATACTGCAACAAAATGAGTCACAATGAATACATGATTTCCACATAAAGGGTGATACCATAAGCAAATTAGGGCAGCATAGGATAGTTTACTTTTCACATAGCTTACTTTGGACAAGGGAAGAATTTATTACCAAAGAGGGATAGAGAGCATTATGAGATATAAAATGGATTGTTTTAATTACATTAAATTAAATAGGTTTTGTGCACACACACACAAACAAACAAAACTGAGGGAAAATTTTTATAACAAGTTTTTTTTTTTATAAAGACTTTTTTTCTCAAATTTCTAGAGAACTGAGTTATATTTATATGAATCCATATATCGTTCATGGGGAGAGACAGAATGGGGTAAACTATCTCATAGAGAAGAGCAAGGGAAAATTGTTACAAGGGAGGGGAAGAACAGGAAGGCAAAAAGGCAAAACTTTGTTCTCATTGAATTTGGATCATGGAGAGAATGAGATCTATACTAAATAGTATATCTCACCCTACAGGAGAGTAAGGGGGAAGGGGATGTGAGGGTGGATGATGGAAGGGAGGGCAGGCTGTGGGGGGGAGGGAAGTTGGAAACACCCACTTTTGAAAAGGGACAGGATCAAAGTAGGGAATAAACCAAGTGGGAGCTGGGATAGGAGGGAGGGAAATATAGTCAGTATTTTACAATATATCTACTATGGTAATGTTTTGCATAGCTACACATGTACAACATATAATTAATTGCTTATCTTCCCAGTAAGGGTGAATGACTAGGGAGGAAGGGAATGAATCTGGAATTCAAAGTTTTAAAATCAAATGTTTAAAAATGTATAAATAATATTATTAATATGATTTTACATATAATTGGGAAATAGGATGTACAGGCATTGGAGCATGGAGATTCACCTTGCCCTACTGGAAAAGTTGAAGGGGATATGGGAGAAGATATGGGAGAGAGCAGATTGGATTAGGGGATATCCTGTGGTACTGCTATTCTGGGGTGGTGGGTAGGGGAATAATGGGGAAAAATGTAACTCAAAATCAGGTGGAAATGAATGATGTAAACCATAAGTTAATAAAGCATTTGAAAATAAAAATCCAAGTCATTACATAATTAATGAGGATGGTTTATATTTTTAAGTAATTTATTTTAAATAGATTTTAAATCTTGGTTTTGTATTATTCATATTTCACCTTGTGTTATTACTCCCACCTATTTCCAATGGCCATCCCTAATAATAATTAATTTAAAAAGAGGAGGAAAATTTTTCTACACAATTATGATCCTGAGTTACTACTCAATGAGTGGAGAAGAAAATATACACAAGATACATCGTGGAGATAGAACTGTGTATGTTCCCTTCACTCTCACTGCCAATCTTTTAGAGCATTTAAAGCTCTTCACAATCTAGTCCTTCTCTATATTTCCAGGCTATCATAAATTGATTTCAGATGCTTCTCATGAAGACGTATAATATTTAACCATTTCAGCAGCTTGTCTGGAATTTCATTCCTTTTTAGCGTCTTGAAAGGAAAACTCCAGCTTGTTCATCAAAAGTCTTTTGTTGATCTGAACATAATAAATATCCTTTCTGCCTTGCCACTTTGAAGATTTTATTATTAGTGTTCAACCCCTTATTGGCACAGTTTTGCATACTGTACATCATCATCCAATCCATTATTCCCTGCTTACCTCTGCAGGTGGATTTCTGATACACACACACACACACACACACACACACACACACACACACATATATATATTAATCAATACCTAATATTATCCATACCTTCCCATTAAAAATAATTCTCCTCCCTCCTTTTAAATATTTTATAGATGAATATTACATCACCCACATTAATCAATATATATCCTCCCCTCCTACCAAGTCATTCCTTGAAATAAGAATAAATAATATGGTGAAAAAAGCAGTTCACAAAACTAATAAATATATCACCCAAATCCAACATCCTATTCAGTATTCTATAGCTATGAGTTCTCTACCTCTGCAAAAGGAAGAAAGTTATTCAGCTTCTCTTTTTGCTACTTTTCTATTGATATTGTCACAGTCATATGATCATTTTTTGGTTTCCCTTAATTCCCTTTGCATTAGTTCAGATAAGTGTTCCCATGATTCTCTGCATTTTTTATATTTATCATTATGTTTATATTTATTTTTATTTTTTATCATTTTTGTAGTCAGGTGAAATTCAATTATATTCATGTGCAATGTAATCAGTCAATTCTGCAATAGATGGGTAAGCACTTTATTTTCTGTTCTTTATTGCTATAAGAAGTACCTATCCCAAAGGACTATAAAAATGTGCATACCTTTTAACGCAGTAATACTGCTTCTAGGGCTGTATACCAAAAAGATCATAAAATGGGAAAAGGACCTACAAGTATAAAATGTGTATAGCAACTCTCTTCGGGGTGGCCAAGAATTAGAAATTGAAGGAATGCCCATCAATTGGGGAATAGTTGAACAAGTTGTGGTACATGAATGTAATGGAATACTATTATGCTATAAGAAATGATGAACAGGCAGACTTCAGAAAAACCTGGAAAGATTTATATGAACTGATGCTGAGTGAAGTGAACAGAACCCAGAGAACATCATACACAGTAACAGCCACAGTGTTCAATGACTGATTTTAAAGGACTTAGCCCTTCTCAGGAATGCAAGGATGTATAACATTTCCAAAGGACTCATGATGAGCAATGCCATCCACATCCAAAGAAAGAACTATAAAGTCTGAGTGCAGAGAAAAGCAAACTATTTTCTTTTTTTGTTTGTTTTTTTCTTCCTCATAGTTTACCCCATTCACTATTATTCTGCTATACAATATGACTAAGATGAAAATATGTTTAATAGGAATGTATATGTAAAGTCCATATCAGATCACAGGCCATCTTAGGAAGGAAGGGGAAAAATTAACATTTATGGAAGTAAATGTTGAAAACTAAAAATAAAGACATTAAATTATAAAAAGAAAATAATAACTTAAAAAGAGACTAACTCAGATGGCAAATGAGGCTCAAAAAGCCAATGAGAAGAATGGCTTAAAAAGCCGAACCTGCCAGATGGAAAACGAATCTCAAAAACTCACTGAAGAGAATGATTCCTTCAGAATTAGATTGGAGCAAATGGAAGCAAGTGACTTTATGAGAAATCAAGATACTCTTAAACAGATACAAACAAGTGAAAAAACAGAAGGAAATGTAAAATATCTCATTGGAAAAACCGCTGACCTGGAAAATAGATCCAGGAGAGATAATTTAAAAATTATTGGACTACCTGAAAGCCACGATCAAAAAAAGAACCTAGAAATCCATCCTTTAAGAAATTCTCAAGGGAAATTGCCGTGATGTTTTAGAGCCAGAGGGCAAAATAGAGGTTGAAAGAATCCACTGATCACATCCTGGAAAAGATCCCCAAAAGAAAACTTTTAGGAATATAATAGCCAGGTCCCAAAATTCCCAGATCAAGGGTAAAATATTACAAGCAGCCAGGAAGAAACACTTTCAATATTGTGAAAACACAATCAGGGTAACTCAGGACCTGGAAGCTTCTACATTAAGTGATTGAAGGGCTTGAAATATGACATTCCAGAGGTTAAATGAGCTGGGATTAAAACCAAGAATCACCTAACCAGCATAACTGAGTATCATGTTCCAGGGGAAAATATGGTCATTCAGTGGAATAGAGGATGTTCAAGCATTATTGATGAGAAAGCCAGAGTTGAATAGAAAATTGACATTCAGATACAAGAAGCAAGAAAAGCATGAGAAGGAACTTATCAAAGCTGAACTATTTATATTCCTACATGGAAAAATGATAATTGTAACTTATGAAACTTTTCTCAGTATATGTGTGTGTGTGTGTGTGTGTGTGTGTGTGTGTGTGTGTGTGTATGAGGGTATATGGGCATATGAATACAAATGTGAGCATGTGTATATATGTCTACAGGTATACATATATCTACAGGTATACAGATGTCTACAGGTATACATAGACAGAGGGCACAGGACCAATTGAATAGTAAGGGATGATACTTAAAAGGTTAAAATAAGAGATGAGAGAGGAATATAATGAGAGGAGATGGGGAGAGACAGAATGGGGTAAATTATCTCATATAGAAGAATCAAGGGAAAAGTGTTACAAGAGAGGGGAAAACAGGAAGGCAAAAGAGAATGAGTCAACCATATTCTCAATGAATTTGGCTTACAGAGGGAATGACATACACACTAAATATCTCACTCTACCGCAGAGCAGAGGAGAAAGGGAAGAGGGGGAGGATACTGGAAGGGAGGGTAGGCTTAGGGGGAGGGAAGTTGGAAGCACCCACATTTGAAAAGGGAAAGGATCAAAGTAGAGAACAGAACAAGGTGGGGGTGGGATAGAATGGAAGGAAATACAGTCAGTCTTTTTTAACATATCCACTATGGAAATGTTTTGTATAGCTACTCATGGTCACCCTATATTGAATTTCTTATCTTTACGGTGAAGGTGGGTGACAAGGGAGGAAGGAAAAGAGCCTGGAATACAAAGTTTAAAAATCAAAAGTTTAAAAATACTTATGCCTATTATTATTAATATTTTATATGTAACTGGGAAATGAGATATATGTGCGCTGGTGCATAGAGATCCACCATGCCATCCTGGAAAGTTGAAGGGGCAGTGGGGGAAAATATGGGAGAGAACAGATTGTGGGAGGGGATATTCAGTGGGAACACTGTTTTGGGGCGGTGGGTAGGGAAAATTGTGGAGAAACTTTGTAACTCAAAATCTTGTGGAAATGAATGATGGAAACTAAAAAATAAAAAAGAGAAAGATAAAAAAATATTTTCCTTCCCTTCATACTCTTCCCAAATCCACTGAGAAGGAACAAAAATGCCCATCACTGATTGTTATCCTTTGTTCTCAAAGAGAACAAAAATGACATCAATACATTAGCATCAAGTTATAATGTGTCCTACTGTGGCTGATCAGACCAATATGAGCTCAGAAGACTCTACCACAGTTTGGGCACAAATGGTCTGTGTGAACATTTGGAGTGGATTCTCTAAATTTGCACACTGAGCTTCTTCTGTTGTGCCCGTTATAAAAATGAAGTCATGGAATACATATTTCTACATTAGCCATGTTTCCCACTCCAGAAAAAATAAATGCTTCAGTCTTCACTCTGAATACGTCAATTCTCTTTCTGGAGAAAGCATTTTACATCATTCATTCTTTGTAATTGTCTTGGATCATTGTATTGATCTGAGTAACTAAGTATTTCATAGTTGATTATTGGTAAAACATTGTTTTTATTGTGCACAATGTTCTCCTAGTTATGCTCTCTTCACTTTGAATCAGTTCATGTAAGTCTTTTCAGATTTTCTTTTTTTTCTTTTTTTTAATTAATTTATTAGTTTAGTTTCAGTTAACAAGATTCAGTTCCTTGATTTCCAAATTTCCTTTACTTCCCTCCCCCCTCCCTTCACGACAGGATATAGTACAGTATAGGGTCTGCAAATGCATTCATATTAGACATTATTCCAATTACAAAGGCGTATTGTACTAGGTGGGATGAAACATGGTAAGGAAGAAATAAAACCAAACAATGAAAAGAACAAGATCATTTAGTTTGCTTCCATCAGGAATCAGGCTCAGTTCTTTCTAGTTATATCTCTGGATGGCGCATTTCTCACTTTCTTGAGTCATTCGGGATTAACTTATATCATTGCATTGCTGAAAAGAGTCCAGTCTGTCATAGTTGGTCGTCACAGATATGGTATGTCTGTGATTGTATACAAATTTCTTCTGATTCTACTCTTCTCGCTCAGCATCAGTTTGTATAAGTCTCTCCAGGTAATTATGAAATCCGTCACCTCCTCGTTTCTTATAGCACAATAATATTCCATTACATTCATATACCACAACTTGTTTAGCCATTCCCCAATTGATGGGCACCCCTTTAGTTTCCAATTCTTTGCAACCACAAAAAGGGCTGCTAAAATATTTTTGTACATATGGGTCTTCCTCCCACTTCTATGATTTCTTTGGGATATAACCCTAGAAGTGGTATTGTTGGGTCAAAGGGTATGAAATTATTTATAATCCTTTGGGCATAATTCCAGATTGCTCTCCAGAATGGTTGGATAAGTTGACAACTCCACCAGCAATGTATTAGTCTTCCAATTTGTCCACATCCTCTCCAGCATTTGTCACTTTCTTGTTTTGTCATCCTAGCCAATCTGACTGGAGAGATGTGGTATCTCAGAGTTGTTTTGATTTGCATTTCTCTAATTAATAGTGATTTAGAGCATTTCTTCATATGCTTATAGATATCTTTAATTTCTTTCTCTGAAAACTTCCTGTTCATATCCTTTGATCATTTCTCAATTGGGGAATGACTTGTATTCATATAGATTTGGCTCAATTCTCTATAAATTTTAGAATTGAGTCCTTTATCAGAGACACAAGTTGTAAAAATTCTTTCCCAATTTCCCACCTCTCTCTTGATCTTGGTTACACTGGCTTTGTTTGAGCAGAAGCTTTTCAATTTAATATAATCAAAATTATCCATTTTGCATTTTATAATGCTCTCTAATTCTTGTTTGGTCTTAAATCTTCCCCTCTCCACAAATCTGTCAGGTAAACTATTCCTTGCTTTCCTAAACTGCTTACAGTATCATCCTTTACACCTAGATCATGCACACATTTAGACTTGATTTTGGTATATGGTGTTAGATAATGGTCTATGCCCACTTTCTGCCATACTGTATTCCAGTTTTCCCAGCAGTTTTTGTCGAATAGTGCATTCTTATCCCAAAAACTGGGGTCTTTGGGTATATCGAACAATAGATAGCTATATTCATTAACTGCTGGGTCTCCTGCACCTAATCTATTCCATTGATCCACTACTCTACACCTCTGCCAGTACCAAGCAGTTTTGATGACTGCTGCTGTATAATACAGATTAAGATCTGGCATAGCTAGTCCACTTTCCCTAGCATTTCTTTTCATTAATTCCCTTGATATTCTAGACCGTTTGTTTTTCCAAATAAATTTTGTTATTATTTTATCTAACTCTACAAAGTAGTTTTTTGGTAAATTGATTGGTATCACACTAAATACATAATTTAGTTTGGGTAAAATTGTCATTTTTATTATATTAGCTCGACCCAGCCACAAGCAATTGATATTTTTCCAACTATTTAGATCTGATTTTATTTGTGTGAGAAGTGTTTTGTAGTTGTGATCATATAGATTCTGGGTTTGTGTTGGCAAGTAGATTCCCAAATATTTTATAATGTCTACAGTGACTTTAAATGGGATTTCTCTTTCTAGCTCTTGCTGTTGAGTTCTATTAGAGATGTACAGGAATGCTGAGGATTTATGTGGGTTTATTTTATATCCTGCAACTTTGCTAAATTTATTTATTGTCTCTAGTAGTTTTTTACTTGATTCTCTAGGATTCTCTAAGTATATCATCTTCGAAGAGTGATAGCTTGTCATTTCTTTACCTAATTTGATTCCTTTGATTTCTTTTTCTTCTCTAATTGCTATTGCTAGTGTTTCTAGTACCAGATTGAATAAGAGGGGTGATAGTGGACACCCTTGTTTCACTCCTGATCTTATTGGAAAGGCTTTTAGTTTATCCCCATTGCATATAATACTTGCTGATGATTTTAAATAGATGCTAGCAACTATTTTAAGGAAGGCTCCATTTATTCCTATACTTTCTAGTGTTTTTAATAGGAATGGATGTTGTACATTGTCAAAAGCCTTTTCTGCATCTATTGAGATGATCATGTGGTTTCTGCTAGTTTTATTGTTGATATTCTCAATTATACTAATGGTTTTCCTATTACTAAACCATCCTTGCATTCCTGGAATGAATCCTACCTGATCAGAGTGTATTATTTTGTGATAAGTTGTTTGAGTCTTTTCGCTAATATTTTATTTAGAATTTTTGCGTCTAAATTCTTGAGGGAAAATTGTGTATAATTTTCTTTCTCTGTTTTATCTCTTCCAGATTTAGGAATCAGTACCATATTTGTGTCATAGAAAGAGTTTGGTAGGACTCCTTCTTCACTAATTTTCCCAAATAGTTTGCAAAGTATTGGAATCAATTGTTCTTTAAATGTTTGATAGAATTCACTAGTGAACCCATCTGGCCCTGGAGATTTTTTCCTAGGGAGTTCATTGATGGCTTGTTTGATTTCTTTTTCTGAGATGGGGTTATTTAGGTAATTCACTTCCTCTTCAGTTAATCTGGGCAACTTGTGATTTTGTAAATATTCATCCATTTCACTAAGATTGTCATATTTATGTGCTTACAATTGGGAAAAATAATTCCTCATTATTTTTTTGATTTCCTCTTCATTAGAGATAGATTCACCCTTTTATTTTTGATATTCATAATTTGTTTTTCTTCTTTCTTTTTTTTATCATATTAACTAAGGGTCTATCAATTTTGTTGATTTTTTTCATAAAACCAGCTCTTAGTTTTATTTATTAATTCAATAGTTTTCTTAATTTCAATTTTACGTTGGTTTTCAATATTTCTAATTTAGTACTAAATTGGGGATTTTCAATTTCTTCTTTTTCTAGCTTTTTCAATTGCATGTCCAATTCATTAACCTCACTTCTCTCTGCTTTAATTAAGTATGCACTCAGGGATATAAAACTTCCCACCAGAACTGCCTTTAATGCATCCCACAAATTTTGGTATGTTGTCTCATTATTATCATTCTCTTGAATGAAATTATTGAGTGTTTCTATAATTTCTTGTTTGACTCACCAATTTTTTAGGATTAAATTGTTTAATTTCCAATTATTTTTTAGTCTATCTTTCCATGGCCCTTTATTGCATATAATTTTTATTGCATCATGATCTGAGAATGATGCAATTAATATTTTTACCTTTCTGCACTGGATTGTGAGGTTTTTATGCCCTAGTACATGGTGTATTTTTGAGTATGTACCATGCACTGCTGAAAAGAAAATAAATTCCTTTTTATGCCCATTCAGTTTTCTCCAGAGATCCATCATATCTAGTCTCTCTAAGATTTATTCACCTCCTTAACTTCTTTCTTGTTTATTTTGAGCTTAGATTTATCAAGTTCAGAGAGGGGGAGATTAAGGTCCCCCACTAGTATAGTTTTGCTATCTATTTCTTCCTCTAATTCCTTTAACTTCTCCTCTAGGAATCTGGATGCTATACCACTTGGTGCATATATATTAAGTAGTGATATTGCTTCATCCTCAATGGTGCCTTTTAGTAGGATACAGTTTCCTTCTTTATCTCTTTTAATTAGATCTATTTTTACTTTTGCTTTATCTGAGATAAGTATTGCTACCCCTGCCTTTTTTACTTTAGCTGAGGCATAATAAATTTTACTCCAACCTTTTACCTTTACCCTTTGGGTATCCCTTTGTTTCAAATGTGTTTTTTTTAGACAGCCTATTGTAGGATTATGGTTTTTAATCCATTCTGCTATCTGTCTCTGTTTTATGGGAGAATTCATCCCATTCACATTCACAGTAATAATGACTATCTGTCTCTTTCCCTCCATCCTATTCCCACCCCTGTTTATGTTTTTGTTTCTTTCTTCTCCCTTCCACTCCTTGAAGTTTTCCCTTTTGACTGCCCCCTCCCTCAGTGTTCCCACCAAGTGACCCCCCTTCTTAACCTACCCTCTCCCCTTACTACTATTTCCCTCCCTTCTAATCCCTCCCTTTAGTCTCCTCCTTGTCACCCCCCCCCTTTACCCTCCCACTATCTATAGGACACAATAAATTTTTATACTTATCAGAGTAAATTACTCCCCGTTTGATTTCAAACCAATGAGAGTAAATTTCAAACAGTGCTCCTCTCCCTCCCTCCTTTTCCTCTATTTAATGAATTTATGTGTCTATTCACATTAGAATCTTAAACTTCACTGATTAATTTAATCCTTCTTTGAACCAGAACGAGTGAGAATAGTGTTTCTTTCTTTCCCCTCTTCTATAGTGTGTTTTGATGCCTCTTCAGATGGCATATTTTACCTTTTCCTAGCTCATCCTTTCCTTTTTCCCATTACAGTACCTTTGATCCCCTTAATAGTCTTTTTTTTTAGACTTCATGTTAGTGCATTCATACCCACACCCTCTAAGTATAACCCTTTTGAAGGTCATGATAATCATAAAGATTTCGAATATTGACAGTTATGAGCTCCACATATAGGGATGTGAACATTTTGCTCTTGTTGCATCCCAAGTAATGAGCATGTATTTGTGGGTGTGGGTGCGTGCACTTCTGCATGTGTGAGTCTATGTTACCCTTGTTTACCTTTTTATGTCCTTCTTGGGTCTTGTAATTGGAGATCAAATTTTCCATTGAGCTCTGGCTTTTTCATCAGGAAAGTCTGGAAGTCCCTTACATCATTAAACATCCATCTCCTTGCCTGAAAGATTATGCTCAGTTTTGCCGGGTAGTTAATCCTTGGTTGTAATCCTAGCTCTCTTCCCCTACGAAATATCAAATTCCAGACCCTCTGCTCTTTTAATGTAGAAGCTGCTAGGTCCTGTGTGATTCCTAACTGTAGTCCCTTGATATTTGAATTGTTTCTTTCTGGCTGCTTGTAGAATTTTCTCTTTAATCTTGTAATTCTGGAATTTGGCTACTATATTTCTTGGAGTTTTCAGTTTGGGATCTCTTTCAGGAGGAGTCCGGTGAATTCTATCGATAGCTATTTTATCTTCTGATTCCAGGACCTCAGGACAGTTTTCTTTGACAATCTCTTGGAGGGTGTTGTCTAGACTGCTTTTTTCATCATGGCTTTCTGGTAGACCAATAATTCTTAAGTTGTCTCTCCTGGATCTGTTCTCTAGGTCAGTTACTTTTCCAGTGAGATATTTTACATTTTCTTCCAATTTTTCGTTCGTTTGTTTTTTTTTTTTTTTATTGACTCCTGCTGCATCATAGAGTTCTGAGTTTCAGTTTGATTGTATCTAATTTTTAGGGAATTATGGTCTTCAGTTAGTTTTTAAAATTCCTTTTTAGGGAGGTATTTTCTTTTTCCAAGTTGGTCACTGCCTCCCTGATTTGGTCTTTAAAATTTTTCTTAAGATCCTCCAGGAATGCTATTTGGGCTTGAGACCAGATCATGTTTCCTTCTGTGGTCTTAGGTGTGGGTAGAGAGTCTATATTGTCCTGGGTGTTTTGTTGTTCTTGCCCTGCATAGTATGCTCAAATATACTTTCTTGCCTTCCCCTTCTCCTTTTCAGATTCCTTCCTTCCCATTGTGACTTCCTGTTTCTTAGTTTCTCAGGCTATGAGTTTAGGGCCTGATCCTTGACTTTGAATATCTCTGGGTGGCTAGTTTATGGCTAAGTCAGGGAAGTCAGTGAGGAATGTAGATGTGTGGGTGGGGGTGAGTCTGACCACTTCAGATTTCTGCCTCTATACCCCTGGGATATAAGTAGGCTTTTGTTGATGAGGTGAGGTAGGGCTTGTTGGGACCCCTCCCTCACTTCTCTTCAGACTCCTGGCTGTCTCAGTTACACCCCTTCTTGGAGATTCTCAAGCCTGAGGCTATTTCCATTAACTTGGGATTTCAGATTTTCTAAAACCATCCCCTTAATTATTTCTAACAGCATAATAATATTACATCACAGTCATATACCAGCACTCTTGCAGTTATTCTTCAATTTATGGGCATCCCTTCAGCTTCCAATTCCTTGCCACCCCAAAAAACTGCTATGAATATTTTTTATTTCCCCTTATCTTTGATCTTGCTGTGGTACAAGCTTAGTGACAGCATTACTGGATCATATACACTGTTTTAGGCCACTTTGTGCATATGTCCGAATTTTTCTTCAAAATAATTAAATCAGTTCATAACTCCACCTTTCCTCCAACATTTTATTTTCCCTTTTTTTCTGTCATCTTAACCAATATGAATGGTGTGAAATATTACCTCAGAGATTTTAAATTTTTATTTATTTATTTTTGAGTGATTTAGAACATTTTTCATATGATTATTGATAGCTTTAATTTCTTCTTCTGGAAACTGATAATTTATCTGCTTTGATCATTTGTTATTGGGGGAATGGGTCTTGTGTTTTATAAATTTGTCTCAACTATTTGTCAGAAAAATTTCCTGTCAATCCCACACCCCCTCCCCTAGTTTTCTACATTCCTATTTTTGGCTGCATTGATTTTGTTTGCACAAACCCTTTTTTTTAATTTTATGTAACCAAAACTATCCATTTTACATCCAATGATCCTCCCTATTTCTTATTTAGTTGTGAAGTTTTATTCCCCTACAAGTGACAGGTATATCTGACAGGGATTTTTCCCCTGAGGTCCCTTAATTTGCTTATATCTCCATTTGTGTCTAAACCATGCTCACTTTCAGCTTGTATTGACATATGGTGTGAGAAGTTGGTCTAATTTTATACCTACTTTCTGACAGACTGCTTTCCAATTTTCTGAGCAGTTTCTCTTGACGAGTGAGTTGCTGCCACAATAGCTTGGATCTTTGGGTTTATCAAACACTATGAGGCTGAATAGGAGCCCAGGAACCCAGGAGTCCTGCCACTGCCCCAGATGGGTAAGGTGATTCTGATTTTTGAACAAGCTGGAGAAGACTGAGGAAGCATGACCTGGGTGCTAAGACTTTGTTTGTGGCTTGGTTGACCCTTGAATTCCCAGGAATAAAAATTGTGAAGAATTTGAGGTTGACTGGACCCTGTGAACTTCAGTGTGGAGCAGGAACTGCCTGAGGCTGGACAAGACTTGGGAGCTCTCTGCCTCTGAATCCAGGTAGTGAATTCAGGTAGGAATTGGGACCATGGAAGGGGATGCAGGGAATCTGTGAGACCACCCTGAGTCAAGCTCAAAGAAAACAATACTTGGATAACATATACTGACTGAAGAATTGTAAATTTTCTAGTGACCTAGAGGTGGACTGCCTGTGTATTTTTTAATGATTGTGATTAATGATACTTAGTAATTGATTGCTGAACAAATTACTGATTGAGTTAACTTAGTGTGCCCCATGAGTGGAAGTCTTTGACTATTGCACTTTGAGATGATTGGTCTTTCTTCAAAATTTTGTGGCCACTATGGTGGAACTATGTGTCCATTTTAATGATAAGCTGTTGTGAATACTATATTGTGATTGTATGTTATAAGTTGTAATATTGTGAATGCTGTACCTTGATTATCTGTGAATGTTTTGCTTTGATTTGTTACTGAATGAATAGAGTGTTCACTACACTGTGTAATCAGAACCTTAAAAGCTGTTCACAAAAGCATTCTTCTGGAAAGCTGCTCATGCATGGCGTTACATACAGTACTATTTTTTTTTTCGTGGTTACTTTATAGTATAGCTTCAGATTGGTACTGTTAAACTAACTTCCTTCACTTTTTTTCATTGATTCCCCTGATATTCTTAACTTTTTGTTCTTCCAGATGAATTGTGTTATTATATATATTTTAGCTCCATAAAACAATTATTTGTTAGTTTGATTGGTATGGCTCTGAATAACTAATTGAGGAAGTACTGATATTTTTATTATATAAGCTCAGCTTACCCATGGACAATTAATAATTGTTTAGCTCTATGTGTGAAAAGAGATTTGCAGTTTTAAAATGTGGTTCCTCTGTGTGTCTTGGCAGGTAGAAAACAAAATACTTTATATTAATAGCAATTATTTTAAATGAATTTTCTACTCCCATATCTTCCTGTTGAATTTTCTTGGCAATATAAAGAAGTGGTGGTGATTTATGTGGATTTATTTTATATCCTGTAACTTTTCTAAAGGTGTTAATTATTTTGAATATATTTTTAATTTATTCATAAAGATTTTGTTGGAATACTATCAAATTATCTGTCAAAAATCCCAATAATTTGTTTACCCATTGCATATTCTTAGTCCTTCAATATCTTTTTTGTCTTTTTTTTAGCATTTCTATTACAATACTGAATAATCATAGTGCTAATGCACGTTCTTATTTCACCCCAAGCTTATTGAAAGGTGTCTAGTTCATTCTTGTTAGAGATACTACTTGTTCTTGGTTTTAGATAGATGATATTTATTATTTTATGAAAAGCTCCATTTATCCCTTTGCATTCTTTTGCTTTTAATGAGGATGCATACTGAATTTTGGCTAAAAATCCATCTATTGATAAAATTACTTAATTCTCCTTGTGTTTTGTTGTTGTTGTTGTTGTGATCATTGTTGATATGGTCATTATGCTTATAGATTTCCTAATGTTGAACCAGGCCTGCCTTTCCTGGTATGAATCAACCTGGTCATAGTGATCATTGTGATACATTGCTCAAGTCTCCATGCTAGTATTTTATTTAAACATTTTTTGCATCAATATTCATTAGGGAAATTGGCCCATAGTTTGTTTGTTTGTTTGTTTGTTTTTCCATTTTAGCTCACTGTCATTTAGATATCAAAATTATGTTTGAATCAAAAAACGAATTTGGTAGTACTCCTCTACCCATTTTTCATATTAGTTTATATAGTGTTGGAATTGTTCCTTAAAAATTAGGTAGAATTCACTTGTAAATCTATTTTACCCTGGGAATTTTTACTTAGTGAGATCACTTATGGATTGCTCAATTTCTTTTTACTGAGATAAAGTTCATCTCTTTTCACATTGCAGTTTTGATTGCTAACTGTATTTTCCTCCTTCCTATTCTCTTCTATTTATCCTTTCTCTTTTTTTTAATCCTGTCATCTACTCAAAAGTCTCTTTTGCTTCTGACCCCTGCTTCTCTCAATCTACCTTTTTTATCAGCCTCACCTCTTAGCCTCTTCCTCTTTCTATTTGCCTGGTAGGTATGATGAATTTTTCTCTCTGTCTCTTTGTCTCTGTCTCTCTGTCTCTGTCTCTCCTCTCTCTCACTGTCTCTCTGTTTCTGTGTGAATGTGTGTGTGTGTTTGTTCTTCCCCCTTTGAACCAGATCAGATTCGAGATAGGTGCAAGTATTACTCACCTCAATTTACTTCTTCATTATAGAACTCATTTTTAATGCCTCTGTTATATAATAGATCATTTCTCCCACTCTTCCCTCTTTTTCCTTTTCCCATTATGTCTTTCTTTCTCAGCCTTCCATTTTTTTTTTTATTTTTGCTAGATTAGACTCACACCCATGCCCTTTAAGTAGATTATTTCTTACTGCCTTAATGATGACAAAGTTCTTAGGGGTTACATTTGGGAATGCAAACAGTTTAACCTTACTAAGCTCCTTATGATAACTTGTCCATGTTTACCTTTATATTTTTCTCTTGAGTCTTGTAATTAAATATGAGATTTTCTATTAAGCTCTGATCTTTTTATCATTAATTCTTGGAAGTCCTCTATTTCATTAAATATTCATTTTCCCCTGTAGGATTATACTAAGTTTTTTCTGGGTAGGTTATTTTTGGCTGTAATTCTAGCTTCTTTAGCTTCTGGAATATCATATTTCAAGTCCTCCACTCTTTTTATTATAGTAGCTTCCAAATCTTGTGTGATTCTGACTGTAGCCTCACAGAATTTAAATTGGAGTTTTTTCTTTGGAGTTTTCATTTCAGTATTTCTTTAAGGAAGTGATCAGTGGATATATCCATTTCTACTTTACCTTCTGATTCTATGTTACGTGGCATTTCTCTCTCTCTGTCTCTGTCTCTCTGTCTCTCTCTGTCTCTCTCTCTCTCTCTCTTTTTCCCACTCTCACTTATTCATAATTACTTTCAGGTATTCTACTTATTCTCTAATCTGTTATCTCTCCTAAATCTACTTTGTATGTCAGGTCTGGGTTTGTTTTATTTTCCAGATAAGATATTACACATTTTCATGTTTTTTTCCCCCATTCTTTTAACTATTTCCTTTTTCTTGATTTCTCATGATATTATTAGTTTCCACTTAGCCAACTCTAATTTTTATAGTTATCTTATTCAGGGAATTTTTATATCGTTTTACCATTTGGTCTATTCTCATTTCTAGGGAATTATTTTCTTCAGTAATTTTTGAACCTTTTACCAAGCTTTAATTCTTTACACAATTCTCTCAAATTGCTTTTATTTCTTTCCCCAAATTTTCTTCTACTGTTTTACGTGGTTTTTAAAATTGTTTTTTGCTCCTTTAAAAATATTTTTTTCTTTCTGTCTTCTAGGAATTCTTGTGCTTCCATCTTATTTGTTTTTATTTTTTTACTTTGAGGTTTTGTAGGTGTTTTCAAGTCATTGTCTTCTTTTGAAATTGTGTCTTGAGCTTCCATGGTACAATGGGAGCTTTTTCAGTATCAAGTTCTTTTTTGCTATTTGCCAATTTTCCAACTTATATCTTGACTGTGGACTTTATGTTAACAGTTAGGCACTGTTTATTTCTATGTTGGAGGTGACTATCCTAAGTCTTAGGCTTTTAGTCCATGCTGTTTTTATAGATAGGTCTGAAGGAGGGGCCTATAAATTTTCAGTACTTTCAAGGTGATGTGACCTATGGAGAGTTCTAGTCACTGTCATCCTGTTCAGAGCTCTAGGCATTACTCAGGCAGGATCCTTCTTCCCCCACAATCAGAACTCTCTGCCCTGGAATTGCAACCTTGTGACTGCCAGTGGTCCTTTACAACCTAGATATGTTACCTAGAATTGATAACAGGAACTGGATTTGCAAAGTGCTTCTCCCTCCTACACCTAGTACTATCAACGTGGGTCTCCTGTGCCTCTGATCAGGTATTCAATTTCCTTTATGTCTCTGAGCTCTGAGTGCTTTTGATACTGCTGCTGCCACAACAGACTCCCAAACCTACACTAGCATCACTTCCGTCACCCTATGCTCCCAGCAAATCCCTATCCCCAGTCTCCACATATCTTTCTCTTCTCTTAAACTGTCTTGGACTGGAAAAAAAAAACACTCACTGTGATGTTTTGTTGGTTATGCCAGTTAGAATTTTATTTGACATTCTTTTAAAGAGTTGTTTAGAAGAAAATGTTGAGAGAGCAGAGCAAAAATGTACATTTTACTCTCCCATCTTGGCTCAACCTCTATATTGATTTTTAATGAGAGTTATCCATGCACAATCTATTGCAATTTGTAATGTAAATTTATGCTTAGATTTCTTTCTATAGGCCCCTCAGACCTGCATTTTCACAATTAATTACAGAATTTTAATCCTGGAAGGGAACTCAGAGGCTATGTATTAAAACCCATACCTAAAGAAGGATGCCCCCTCTATATCTCTTTGAATAAGTCAGTCAACCTTTGTTAAAAGACCGAGTTACAGGAAATCTAGCACCTTCTGGAACAGACTAATGGTTAGGAAGACTTTCCTTATATTGAACTAAAATATTATTTTATGAAACTTATATTTGTTGGCCTAATTCTTGCCTATGAAGTCAAACAGAACAAGGTAAATCCCTTTCCAGTCTTTTAAATACTTGAAGTTATCATAGTAATAAAATATTCTGTACTCCAGAATAAATATCCCTAGTTGCAATTTCTATTCTCTGTATAGTCTCAAGTTCCTTCACCATCAAAGTCATCTTTCTCTGAGTACCTTCCTTTTCATTATTATCTTTTCTAATGCATGGTGCCCAACATTGAACCCAATATGACAGATGTAATCTGACTAGGGTAATATAAGAAATTTGTTCTAGACACTATCTTCCTCTTAATTCAGATAAATATTGGATCAGTTTTTGCTGTTTTCTTTGTTATTTTACTTCCTTGTGACATTATTGATTCACAAAGAGTGGATATATAGAGCATTAATATATAGAATGAATATATCACATGTTCATAACATCTATCAATCTATCTATTCATATTTCATTAAATCAGGAAACTCCTGAGAGGGAAATTCCTTCACCAATATTTCTTCACAATATCTCTTAAATCTATCATCTTAGAAAGTTAACTAGGGACATTAAAATATTAAATAGTTTTCCCAAGGTTACACAGCCAGTATGAGCCAAAGGTGGGGCTTGAACTTGAACTTAGCTCTTCCTGACTCTGGAGCTGGCTTTCTCTCCATTATACCTCATTGGTTTCTTTATCTATCTATCTACCTACCTATCTATCTATCTATCTATCTCTTTATATTTCATGATTGATTGAGGATTTTTTGTTTTGAATATTCATTTTGCATTTTGTTGGGGATCCCTGGTAATTGAAGTGATCAGGGCCTCAGTAAAATCCTTCTGTTTTTATTAGTTGATTATGTAATCAAGCTTAAGCTCTAGTGGAAAATTATATTTTTAAACTGTTAAAAGGCACAGTAGAGAAGTAGTAAAGTCATCAATCAACAAGCATTTTGTAAGAATTTACTGTGTTCTAGGCATTAGTACCTATCTGAAGATTATTTTTTAAACAAATGCTTTATTAACTTCTGTTTTACATCATTCATTTCCACCAGATTTTGAATTACAATTATTTCCCCCACCCCGGTTTTCCTCTACCCACTCTTCCAGAATAGCAGTCCCACAAGATATCGCTTCCTCCAATCTGCTCTCTCCCATATGTTCTCCCATACCACTTCGACTTTTCCTTTAGAGGAAGGTGAATCTCTGTGTTCCAATGCCTGCACATCTTATCTTCCAATTACAAGCAAAAGAACATTAATAATAGTATTTATATATATTTGAAACATTTTAAGACCTCGAATTTCAGATCCATTCCCTTCCTCCCTTGTCACCCATTCCCTGCAGGAAGATAAGTAATTCAGTATATGTTGTACATGTCTAGCTATGCAAAACATTACCATAGTAGATATATTGTACAAGGCTGTTTATTATTCCCCCCTACAGATCCTACCCCCCACCTGGTCCATTCCCTACTTGATCCTGTCCCTCTTCTGTAGTGGGTACTTCCAACCTCCCCTCCCCCCAAGGATGCCCTACCACCCATCATCCCTCCCCTCATCCCCCTTTCCCTATTCTGCTGCAGGTTGAGATATCCCATTTAGTATGTATGTCATTCTCTCCCTGAACCAAATTCAATGAGAATGTGGTTTTGCCTTTTTGCCTTCCTATTCTTCCCCTCCCTTGCAGCATCTTCCCCTTGCTTCTTACACATGAGATAGTTTACCCTACCCTGTCTGTCCCCATCTCCTCTTGCCAATTTCCTCTCTCACCTCATAATTTCACCCCTTGAGTATTCTCCCTTCCCAAAAAATTCAACCTGTGCCCTCTATCCATATATAATTATAAACATATATACACAAATTCACATATGTATTCATATGACCATACACCCTTCTTCCATTATTTTCATACTGAGAAAAATTTCATCAGTCACAGTTATTGTTTTTCCATATAGGAATGTAAATAGTTCAAATTTGATAAGTTGCTTTTAATTTCTTTTCCCTGATTACCTTCTCAGGCATCTCTTGCTTCTTGTGTCTGGATGTCAAATTTTCTATTCAACTCTGGTTTTTTCATCAAGAATGCTTGAAAGTCTTCTATTCCACTGAATGACCATATTTTCCCCTGAAAAAAAATACTCAGTTTTGCTGGGTAGGTGACCCTTGGGTTGATTCCCAGCTCTTTTGCCCTCTGGAATATCATATTCCATGCCATTTGATCCCTCAGTGTAGGAGCTGCCAGGTCCTGTGCTATTCTGATTGTGTTTCCACAATATCGAAATTGTTTCTTCCTGGCTGCTTGTAGTATTTTCTCCCTGATCTGGGGATTCTGGAACCTGGCTATAATATTCCTCGGAGTTTTCTTTTTGGGATCTTTTTCAGGAGTCAACTGGTGGATTCTTTCAACCTCTATTTTGCCCTCTGGATCTAAAACATCAGGGCAATTTTCCTTGAGAGTTTCATGAAGGGTGATTTCTAGGTTCTTTCTCTGATCATGGCTTTCAGGTAGTCCAATAATTTTCAAATTGTCTCTCCTGGATCTATTTTCCAGGTCAGTGGTTTTTCCCATGAGATATTTCACATTGCCTACTAATCTTTCATTCGTTTGGATCTGTTTAAAAGCATCTTGATTTCTCATAAAGTCATTAGCTTCCATTTGCTCCAGTCTAACTCTGAGGGAATGAATCTCCTCAGTGTACTTTTGAGATTCTTTTTCCATCTGGCAAATTCGACTTTTTGAAGGCATTCTTCTCCTCATTGCCCTTTTGGGCCTCCTTTGCCATTTGAGTTAGTCTATTTTTTAAGGTGTTGTTTTCCTCAGTCAGACTGTTGACCCTCATTTCATACTTTTCCTGCATCTTTCTCATTTCTCTTCCCAATTTTTCCTCCACTTCTCTTATTTGATTTTTAAAGTCCTTCTTAAGGTCCTCTATGGCCTGTAACCTGCCCATATTTTCCTTTGGGGCTTTTGGAGCAGGATTTCTGACCTCACAGTCCTCTGACTGTTCCATTATTCGATCCTCTTTGCCCCCAATGTAGGAGTCTAAAGTTGCATTTTTCTGTTTAATTTGTTTCCTTTACCTTGGCATGTTGCCACTTAATTACTTGACTTTTGGGCTTGTTGCCCCACTCTGGCCCTGCAGCCAGACAGGAGAATTTTCATCCCAAAGGTGTGGCGGACAACTTCCGTTTCTGGCAAGATGGAGACCCACCCAAGACCTCCACCCCAGATCACAATCCAGCTGCAGGGAGGTTAAAGCAAGAGCGATTACCCCCCAAGACTGGTCGCTGGATATCCCTACAGTTCGCAGGCCAGGAGCTGGAGCTGCCTCTGAAAACTACAATATGGTGTGTCTCCTCAGTAGCTTCATTCCCCAAATACTGGTTCCAAAGTCCATAGGGCACTAACTTCTCACTTTGTCCTAAGCTTATCTATGTTGATAATTCTGGAATCGCCACAGCTGCTGGTGTTCTGGGGTCCCTCCAGCTGGCTGCTGGGCTGCCCGCCCTGGGGCTTCAACCGCTCACTCAGACCTGGGCTCGGCTCTCCATGCACTGAGCACTGTGCTGCTGGCTCTCAGAGTGCTGGCCGCTCCCAGAGCACTGCGCTGGTCCTTCCTGCAGGGCTGCTGGGCTCTCTTCAGTGTGGGTTAGCTTCTCTATGTTGTTCTGTGGGTGCTGGGGCTCCAGAAGTTGTTCAGAGTCTCCTTTTACATATTTTGGAGGTGATCTTGGGGGAGAGTGGCTTGGATGCGCTGTTTCTACTCCGCCATCTTGGCTCCACCCCCTATCTGAAGATTTTCACTTACTATAATCAGAAATAAAATTATATCATTAACTAATTCTGTGAACCACAAAGTTGGTGGTATAGATATGTCACCAATTTTTTTTTCCATTCCTGATTCCCTATTATGGGATAAATGAATACTTCCCAGATATGCCTATTTCTTCCCTGAGATAGTAATTTAAGGTGTGAGATAAAATCAATATCTACCAGTATTTCCAATCATACCTGCATATATTGGTTATTGTGTCATTTCAGACATATCTGACTCTTAAAGACATCACTTTGGGGGTTTTCTTTTTCTTTTATTTATTTACTGACTTCGTTTACAACATTAAGTTCCACAATCCCTTGAGTTTCAAATTTTCTCCTCTTTCTTCTCCCCCATGCCATGGCAACATGCAATCAAATATAGGATCTACAAAAACCTTCATATTAAACAATAGTCAGGATATAGAGAAGGATTGAATGAACAAAGGGAAAGAGGAAACAAAACAAAACAAGAAAAAGAAAGAGAGCAAGTAGTTTGCTTCAATCTGCATTCAGACTCTGTAGCTCTTTCTCTAGATATGGATATGTCTTTCCATTATGAGTCTTTTGGAGTTGTCTTATAACCTTACATAGCTGAGAGGAACACATTCTATCAAACTTAGTCATCACCCATGTGTTGTGTCTGTAATTATGTACAAATTTCTCCTGCTTCTGCTCTTCTCACTCAACATCAGTTTATTTATATCTTTCCAGGTTATTATGAAGTCTGTCTGCTCCTCCTTTCTTAAAGAACAGTAGTATTCACTATATTCATATACCACAACTTGTTCAGCCATTCACCGATAGATGGGCATCCCTTGGATTTCCAATTATTTGCCACGACAAAAAGAGCTGCTATAAATATATTTATGCATATGGGTCCTCTTCCCACTTCTATAATCTCTTTGGGATACAACCCTTGAAGTGGTATTGCTAGGTAAGAGGGTATGCACTTATTTATAGCCCCTTGGGCATAGTTCCAGATTGCTCTTCAGAATGGTTGGATCAACTCACAACTCCACAAACAATGCATTAGTGTTCCAATTTTTCCACATCCTCTCCAGCATTTATCATTTTCCTGTTTTGTCATCTTAGCCAATCTGACTCATGAGATATAGTACTTTGGAGTTATTTTGATTTGCATTTCTCTAATCAATAGTGATTTAGGGCATTTTTTCATAGGCTTTTAAATGTCTTTAGTTTCATCATCTGAAAACTGCCTGTTCATATCCTTTGACCATTTATAAATTTGGATATGACATGTATTCTTATGAAATTGACTCAATTCTCTGTATGTTTTAGAAATGAGGCCTTTATCATAGACACTGGCTATAAAAAATCTTTCCCAATTTTCCACTTCCCTATTAATCTTGGTTCAATTGGTTTTATGTGTACAGAAACTTTTCAATTTAATGTAATAAAAATTATCCATTTTGCATTTTGCAATGCTTTCTAACTTCTGTTTAGCCATAAAAATTTTCCCTTCTCTATAAATCTGACAGGTCCCTGTTTTCCCATATTGCTTACATTATCAGCCTTTATACTTAGATCATGCACCCATTTAGACCTGATTTTATTAAATGGTGTTAGATATTGGTCTATGTCCCATTTCTGCCCTATTATATTCTAGTTTTCCTAGCAGTTTTTGTCAAATAGTGAGTTTGGGGTGTTTGGGTTTATCAAACAGTAGAATACTATAGTCATTGACTGCTGAATCTCATGTAGCCAATCTATGCCACTGATCCACTACTCTATTCCTCAGACAGTACCAACTAGTTTTGATGCCTGCTTCTTTATAATATATATCAAAATCTGGTATGGCTAGACAGTATTGCCTGGCATTTCTTTTCATTAATTCCCTTGATATTCTGGACCATTTGTTCTTTCAAATGAATTTTGTTACTGTATGTACTAGCTCTATAGAGTAATTTTTCTTGGTAGATTGACTGGTATGGCACTAAATACGTGATTTAATTTAGGTCCAATTGTCATTTTTATTATATTAGCTCAACCCAACCACGAGCAACTGATGTGTTTGCAATTAGTTAGATCTGACTTTATTTGTGTGAAAAGTATTTTTTAATTGTGTTCATTTAGGTCCTGGGTTTGTTTTGGCAAGTCGATTCCCAAATATTTTATAATGTCTACAGTAAATTTAAAAGGTATTTCGCTTTCTATTTCTTGCTGTTGGGTTTCATCAGAAATAAATAAGAATGGGGGCGGCTAGGTGGCACAGTAAGTAGAGTGTCGGCCCCGGAGTCAGAAGGACCTGAGGTCGGATCTGACCTCAGACACTTAACACACAAACAAAAACCTAGCCATGTGGCCTTAGGCAAGTTACTTAACCCCAATTGCCCTCCAAAAAGCAAAAAAAAAAAAAAAAGAAAAAAGAAAGAAATAAGAATGGTGAGGAATTATGTGGGTTTATTTTATATCCTGCAACTTTGCCAAATTTATTTATTATCTCAAGTAGTTTTTTACTTGATTCTCTATGATTCTCTGAGTATATCATCATATCATCTACAAAGAGTGCTAGCTTAGTCTCTTCTTTCCCTAAAATAATTCCTTTGCTTTTTCTCTTCTCTTATTGCTACTGGTAACATTTCTTGTACAAAAATGAATAACAGGTGTGATAGTGGACATACTTGTATTTTCCCTGATCTTCCTGGAAATGCTTCTAGCTTATCCCCATTACATATAATACTTGCTGATGGGATTTTTTATTATTTTTTTAAAATTCAGTTTTATTCTTGCGTCCCAATTCTTCCTCCTCTCCTGCTGAGAAAGTAAGGGAAACAAAACACATTAAAAATGTATGGTCATGCAAAACAGATTTCCTTATTAGCCACTTAAAAAAAAAAAGGAAAATGTCCCTTCAATATGCACTCTATCTACCATGATTCATCATAAGTCCTTTGGAATTGTGTTTGATCACTCTGTTGATCAGTGATACAAAGGTTTTCAAAATTGATTATCTTTATGACATTTATGTTAATATATAAATAGTTCTTCTGATTCTGCTTATTTCATTTTGCATCAATACATATAAATCTTCCCAGGTGTTTCTAAGACCATCCTCTTCCCCCTTTCTTTTTTTTTTTTTTTAAAGCAATTGGGGTTAAGTAACTTGCCCAAGGTTACGAGGCTAGGTTTTTGTTTGTTTGTGTGGATTAAGTGTCGGAGGCCGGCTCCGAACACAGGTCCTTCTGACTCCAGGGCCGGCGTTCTATTCACTGCGCCACCTAGCCGCCCCTCTTCCCCCTTTCTTACAACATAATAATTTTCCATCGTATTCGTTTACCCTTACTTATGCAGCAATTCCCCAATTCAACTCCTCAGTTTTCAGTTCTTTGCCCTTCCCAAAAGAGTTGTTATATATATATATATATATGTGTGTGTGTGTGTGTGTGTGTGTGTGTGTGTGTGTGTATGTATATATGTATATATGTATGTATGTATATATATATATATGTTAATTTTAACAAATACTTTATTAACTTCTGGTTTACATCATTCATTTCTTCCAGACTTTGAGTTACAATATTTTCCCCATTTTTCCACTACTAACCACCACAGAATAGCAGTCCCACAAGATGTCCCCTCATCCAATGTGCTCTCTCCCGTATCTTCTCCCATACCTCCTTCGACTTTGCCATTAGGGCAAGGTGAATCTCTGTGCCCCAATGCCTGCACATCGTATCTCACAATTACAGGCAAACTAGTATTAATAATAGCATTTCTATACATTAGAAACATTTAATTTTAAAACTTCGATTTTCAGATCCATTCCCTTCAACCTCTATTTTGCCTTCTGTGTTTAAACATCAGGGCAATTTTCCTTGAGAATTTAGTGAAGGATGATTTCTAGGTTCCTTCTTTGATCATGGCTTTCAGGTAATCCAATAATTTTTAAATTATCTCTCCTGGATCTATTTTCCAGGTAGGTGGTTTTTCCCATGAGATATTTCACATTTCCTTCTATTCTTTCATTTGTTTGGATCTATTCAACAGCATCTTGATTTCTCATAAAGTCACTAGCTTCCATTTGCTCCAGTCTAACTCTTAAAGGAATGAATCTCCTCAGTGAGCTTTTGAGATTCTTTTTCCATCTGGCCAATTCAGTTTTTTTTTTTTTTTTTAAGGAATTCTTCTCCTCATTGCACTTTTGAGCCTCCTTTGCCATTTGAGTTATTTGAGTTAGTCTATTTTTTTTTTTGCTTTTTTGGAGGGCAATTTTGGTTAAGAAACTTGCCCAATATCACAGGGCTAGGTTTTTTTGGTTTTTATGTGTTAAGTGTCTGAGGCCGGATCTGAACTCAGGTCCTTCTGACTCCAGGGCCAGACCTCTACTCACTGAGACACCTAGCTGCCCCAGGGTTAATCTATTTTTAAGGTGTTATTTTCCTCAGTCAGGCTGTTGACTCTCATTTCATACTTTTCCTGCATCCTTCTCATTTCTCTTCCCAATTTTTCTTCCACTTCTCTCAATTGGTTTTGAAAATCCTTCTTAAGGTCCTCTATGGCCTGTATCCTGCTCATATTTTCATTTGGGGCTTTTGGTGCAGGAGTTCTGACCTCACAGAACTCTTCCTGTTCCATGTTTCAATCCTCTTTGCCCCCAAAATAGGAGTCTAATGTTGCATTTTTCTATTTATTTCGGTTCCTTTGCCTAGGCATGTTGCCACTTAATTACTTGATTTTTAGGCTTGTTGCCACAGTAGAACTCTTCCACCAGACTGGGGAGCTTCCATCCCAAACATTGGGGTCTTCACAACTTCTGGAGGTATTGCCTGGATGGCCTCTGTAAAGCATCCATATTCTCTGGCAAGCTGGATACACACCCCAGACCTCCCCACAGACCACAATCCAGATCCAAGCAGGTTAAAGCAAGAGCGATTAACCCCCAGACTGATTGCTGAATGTCCCTAGAGTTAGCATACCAGGAGTTGAAGCTGCCACTGAAGCTGCAATATGGTTTCTGTGCCAAGGCTCCTCAGCTGCTTCTTGCCCCCAGGGGAGTAAACCAACACGTTCCCCAAATACTGGTCCAAAAGTCCATAGAGCATTAACCTCTCACTATTTCCTAGGCATATCTATGTTGATAATTCTGGAATTGCCACAGCTGCTGTGTTCTGGGGTCCCTCCAGCCAGCTGCTGGCCTGGCCACACTGGGGCTAAAGCTGCAGCTCAAGCTGGCCTGGGCTTGGCTCCCAGAGCATTGTGCTGTGCTACACTGGCTGCTCCCTGCAGCGCTGCTGGACTGTCCTCAGCAGAAGGTTAACTTCTCTGTGTCGTTCTGTGTGTACTGGAGCTCCAGAGGTTGTTCAGAGTCCACCTTTTACATTGTTTGGAAGTGGTGTGGGGGGAGTACCTTGGAAGTGCTGTTGATGCTACTTATTATTTTAAGGAAGAATCCATTTATTCCTATTATTTCCAGTGTTTTTAAATAGGAATTGACAAATTGTATTTTGTCAATATTTTGTATTGTATGTATTTTGTCAATAGCCTTTTCTGCATCTATTGCGATAACCATATGGCTTCTGCTAGTTTTGTTGTTGATGTGATCAATTATGTTGATAGTTCTCTTAATATCGAACCATCCTTGCATTCCTGGAATAATTCCCACTTCATCAAAGTGTATTACTCTGCTGATAAACTGCTGTAATCGTTTTGCTAATGTTTTATTTTTAAAAATTTGCATCTATATTCACGAAAGAAATCTGTCTGTAATTTTCTTTCTCTGTTTTGTCTCTTCCTGATCTAGGTATCAGTACCATATTTTGGTCATAAAATAATTTGGTAGGACTCCTTCTTCTGCATTTTTCCCAAATAGTTTGTAAAGTATTGGAATCAAGTGTTCTTCACATGTTTGATAGAATTTGCTAGTAAACCCATCTGGAACTGGGGATATTTTCTTAGAGACTTCACTGATGGCTTTTTCAGTTTCTTCTTTCTGAGATGAAGTCCTGAAAAAGGACATCATTTCTGACTTCCTGAAAAAACATCCCCAAAAGAAAACTCCTAGGAATATTATAGCCAGGTTCCAGAATTCCCAGATCAAGGAGAAAGTATTATGATTAGCCAGGAAGAAACAATTTGAATATTGTGGAAACACAATCTGGATAACACAGGATCTGGCAGCTTCCAAACTGAGGGATTGAAAGGCTTGGAATATGATATTGCAGAGGTCAAAGGAGCTGGGATTAAAACCAATAATCATCTACCCAGCAAAATTGAGTATCATGTTTCAGGGGAAAATATGGTCATTCAATGGAATAGAGGACTTTCAATCATTCTTGATGAAAAAAAAAAACCTAGTTGAATAGAAAATTTGACATTCAGATACAAGAAGAAAGGGAAGCATGAGAAGGTAAACAGGGGAAAGAAATCATAAGGAACTTATCAAAGTTGAATCATTTCCATCCATACAAGGAAAAACAATAATTATAACTGATGAAACTTTTCTCAGTATGAGAATAGTTGAAAGGAATTGAAATGTGTAGATGGATATATGTGTATATATATATATATATATATATATATATATATATATATATATATATACACACACACACACACACACACACACACACACACACACACATATATGTCTGTAACAGAAGGTATATGGGAGTATAAATACATATGTAAATGTGTGTATATATGTGTACAGGTATACATAGATAGAGGACACAGGACTAATTTAATAGGAAAGGATGATACTTAAAAGGTGATATTAAGACTTGAGAGAGGAATATAATGATAGGAGATGGGGAGAGAAAGAATGGGGGCAAGGGAAAATGGTTACAATGGAGGGGAAGAAGAGGAAGGCAAAAGGGAATGGGTCAACCTTATTCACATTGAATTCGGCTTAGGAAAGGAACGACATAAACACTAAAAAGGGTATCTCACCCTACAGGATTGTAGGGTGGAAGGGTATGAGAGGGAAGATGATGGAAGGGAGGGCAGGCTGAGGTAGAGGGATATTGGAAGCACCAACTTTTGAAAGGGACAGTATCAAAGTAGAGAACAGAACAAGTGGGATGTGGGATAGGAGGGAGGGAAATATAGTCAGTCTTTTACAATATATCCACTATGGAAATGTTTTGCATAGCTACACATGTAAAACCTATGCTAAATTGCTTATCTTCCCAGTAAGGGTGGGTGACAAGGGAGGAAAGGAATGAATCTGCTATTCAAAGTTTTAAAATCAAATGTTTAATATGTATACTATTATTAATATTAATTTAAATGTAACTGTGTAATAAGATATACTAGCTCTGGGACATAAAGATCTACCATGCCCTACTGGAAAGTTCGAGGGGGTATGGGAGAGAGCAGTTTTGAGGAGGATATATCCCATGGATTTGCTATTTGGGGGTGGTAGGTAGGGGAAAAGGGGGACAAAATATGTAACTCAAAATCTTTCAGAAATGAATGATGTAAACTAGAAGTTAATTAAACATTTGATTTTTTTTTAAAAAGAGTTTTTTTCTTTTGACCACTGCCTCCCCCAGTATTCTTTTTTTATGCACTTCCCTCTACTTACCTACCCTTCTGCCTTACTACTATTTCACTCCCTTCTAACCAACTCCCCCTTTTTTCCCCCTTACCCCTCCTACTCCCTATAGGACACAATAAATTTTTGTACTTTTACAGATTATGTATTCCCCTCCTTCAAAATGATGACAGCAAATTTCATACAGTGCTCTTCTCCCTCCCTCCCTCTACTATAATGACTTTTTGTGTCTTTTCACATTAGGATCTTAAACTTAACTGGTTATGTTGATCCCTCCTTGAACCAGATCCAATGAGAATAAAGTTCATATGATGTTCATCTCCCTCCCTTCTTTCCCTCTACTATAGTATGTTTTTATGCCTCTTAGTGTGGCATAGTTTACCCTTTTATCCCTCCTCCTTTTCTTTCCTCCCATTACAGTCCTTTTGAATCCCTTAATAAAGTTTTTATCATCAGATTAGTTCTTTTATACCCACAGCCTGTATCTATGTATATCCCTTTTAAATGTCTTGATGATTACGAAAATCTCAATATTGACATGTACCAGCTTCCCATATTGGGATGTAAAATTAAAGATACTGGAGTTTTTTGCCATTTCCTTTTTCAAATCATCCCTTCCACATAAATAACTAAGCCAAACTGGGTTAAGTGAATTTTCCAGGGCCACAGAGTTAATAAGTATCTGAGGATGGATTTGAACTCATGAAAAGGAGTCTTCCTGATTCCAAGCTCAGCACTCTATCCACTGTGCCACCTAGCTGCCCATCTATCATATAATATTTTGCAAAAGTCAAGGAAACTGTTTATAAGACTTGATTGTCCCAGGTGGCTAAAGTTCTGAGGCTGAATATATAACTTCCATGCCCCTAAGGCCATGGGGGTAGCAATTTAACTCACCTTTCCCTGATGACCAGATGGGTTTCTAAAATGAAGTGAAGGAGAACACATGCATGGAAGCTGAATATATATATATATATATATTCTATGCCATGGGATCTTTTTTTTTGGTAACTCAATTATCCTGTAAGTTTCTCATTTTGTCCCATTACTCTACACAAGTGAGACTCATTCCAATATGGTGTGTAATCTTTTTTAATCTACTGTCCTTTCCTTTCTGCCTCCTCCTTATTTCTGGAGATTTAATCAGAAATGCCCTATTATGAGAATTAGCTCATTTTTTGGCCAACAGAAATATGGTCATCTAAGCCACTATTCTTGGTGGAGTTTATATCAGGTGAAAAATTAATTGTAGAATCACAAGTAGTAGATCAGAATCCCCAGTTAGGAAAATTTCCAACATTTACACAGCAGTCTGACTATGTGCCATAATTTAACTTTATGTTTAAGTCTAGTCCCTTATGCTTTTATGCCTGAGTCAAAAATTCATGCTATCTGAAAAGTTAACATGCAAAACTGAGTTATGTTTCATTGTCAATAGACAGGCTTGGAGAAAAGTTGGAGAAATAGCAGGACTTTTATAAGAACATCCCTCAGTCTTTAAAGAATTGGTTCAGCTATGTCTTCAGCTCAGTGTTACCTGTTAAGATCCCATAGACTTCTAGGTCTCTATTCTCCTTTTATTTGTTTTTTTTTTCTTTAAATGGGTACCATCAATTTAATGATTCTTTCTGGGCTCAAGTTATTGAATAATCACTGGTGCAGTTCAGTTATTATAGAATTTCCATTCCTTCCTCTTAGTCAGGTGAGTCCCTTTAATAACTCTTGAGTATAACTCAACTCTATCTTCTTTTCAAATATTGAAACAGTCCGAAATCATTCTCAAAGCTAGAAGAGAATGTTTGTCCTTATGAACTAAAAGTCCCAGTATATCTGTCCATTCTTAAAACCTTATTTAAAAAAAAGAAAAAAGAAAGAACAAAAGAAAAAGAAATTTTGATTTGGACAAAAAGCAGGGGAGGTAGAAAAGGGGAAGAAATCTTCCATAAAAATACTTGTCGATTCATCTAGACTCTTGTGTTTGTAAAACCTATTTCCTGTTAATAGAGAGATTGCATTTTATTCTCTTTCACTTGTTGAAGGGGGGAGGAGCAGTGTGTTTTCTTACATATGGGATAGCTTAAGCAAGAGCAGTTGGCAAAGGAAAAAATCACCCATGTTGGGAACTTGAAAGGAAGTTGGCCTTGAGGCTCAACTGGGAATCATTATATGATTTTGAGGATAGGAAAAATATGACTGAAGTGATGTTTAAGCAGGATCATTTTACTGACAGCTTTTAAAATGGACTGGAGGAGGAAATGGGTATAGGTGGGAAGGTTATCGAGGAACAGATGCCAGTTGGCATTATGCATTCAACAACAGAAAAGAAGAGATAATGAATGCATATATTTCAACATTTCACCCATAAAGCCTTTATATTCCTACAGAATATTCATTATGAAATGTCTCTGTGCTTCAGAATGCATCACCTCCTTAATAGGCTCTGTATGTGATTGAGGATTCTTCAATCTGTCTATCCTGAAACAGTTATATCACCCTGTTTTTCCCAGTCCCAGGCTTTTAATAGTCACATAAGACATTTATGTTTTTGTATTAATGCAGAATTATTCTATTTGTTTTACTGAAAAAATGTAATTAAACCCTCTTTCAGAAATATCATTTATATTATTGAAAATGCCAAGTATTAATTTATATACAGATTGCTGCTGCAAAATTTTAATAGTACTAACTGGGGTTGTGTCTATACAATGTCAGAACTTCTCAGTGATTTTGTTTACATTGGCACAAAAAAATATATTTAAAATCATGACCCTAATAATTGTTCGGCATTATGTATGGAAAAAAAAACAAAAACTAGCTGAACTTGTTATATGTATTTGGGGGAGGGGGTTGGGTTTTTGTTTTGCTTTTTGTTTTGTTTTGTTTTGTTTTGCTTTGCTTTTTAACCAAGTGTTACGGCATTGCTATTATAGTTTTTCAGGCTGGTGATTGGAAAAACATAGAATATTTCCAGTGAGGAAACTCCTTTTGCTAATGTAGACTGATAATTTTTTCTACAACTTACAGTTTTGAAGTCATGTGTGGGCATTAAAAGAATTGCTCATTGTCACAAAGGTATCATGTGTTGGCAGTAGAAATTTATCATAAAATTTAAATCGGTTTGTTTATTAAATGACTACTATGTGCCAGGCACTATATATAGAAGTTGTAGAATTACATAAGACCATTTCTTCCCCTAAGAAATGCTAGGTTGTTTGGCCATGTTTCCTAATTAAATCATAATGAACTTGGAAATCTATGCAAAGCTATAACTAAGGCAGAACAAACAGGGCTTTTTTCCTAGGTATTGAAATCTAGATGGTATTGCAAACACTTGCCATCCTTTGACAATATAGAAACAATTAAGCTCAATATTCAATAAACAAAAAATGAATTAAACTTGTTGCTCAACTATGTCAACTGCCCTAGCAGTGGATTTGCAATTTCCTTGTGTTTTTTCTTCAAATTTGCTTGCTTATTCTTCCCTCTATTAGGTTGTGAGTTCCTTCAGGGCAGGTGGAATCTTTTGCTTCTTTTAGTATCCCCAGCTTTTAGCAAAATGCCCAACACAATAGCAAACATCCCCTAGGTGTTTATTTTCAGATTTACTCACAAGTTGCCAGTTACCACAATGCCTAATTATGGCAATGGATTGAGATTCTTATTCCAGAGAAATTCATTTCTTATCATCCTTAATGTTTCCTCTATAAAACTAAAAACATAGAGAATCATAGCAATGTTAGAATTGAACAGTACAAATAAGAAAACTGGGTTCAAATCTTCCAAAATCACACAGCAAATTGATAACAAAGCCAGGTGTAGGGCCAATGTCTTCTGCTTCTCCAAACAGCATTCTTCCCACCTCACTATTCTGTGTCTGAGCTTCTGTAATATATCTCCAAACATGAGCCCTGCTTTTTATCTGAGGGCTCATTTCACCACTGTTTGGCCTTGAGAGTCTCTAAAAATAGCACAATATGTCAGCACCTTACTAATGTTGCAGAAATGCAATGAAAAAATTATGTATCTTCAGTAAAATATATAATGGAGTTTCTGTTCTTTCAAGAACCATTTTCATTTTGACTGATTTCAAGCTGGTAAACAGTGTAAGGATATAAAATACCATATCTAGTTCCATTAATCCTCCAAATAGACTCCAGGTGAATAGTATGCTATTAGTGTTATTTGCTGACAGATACAGAAGCTGGACTACTATTTAAATTGTGTCCAAAGAGAAGTTATTTTATGGTATTTCACTTCACTCCCAGAGGAGAGCTCAGGGATATACTGCTCCTTTATCATAAATGTAATAAATGTGATCAGAATTGTGAATGACCAGTTAGTCTTCCTCTAAAATATTATGACTCCTAAAGTGTTGATATAGGTTTGGAGGCCACTGTCATTCTCCCTCTGTCTTACCCTTGAGCAATGAGAGTCAACCTTGAAAATCTAAAGAGCCAATTTGTCAAAGAAGCACAAGGTGTCTCAGTTATTTTCCAGTTCCTTTAGTTCTATAACCACAGTGGAAGTTCACTGTAACTGTCATGAATCATTTTCATCAATTAATCAGTCAATTGGCAAGTATTTATTAAGTAGACAACAATCAAGCAAAAATTATTTATTAAGTGCTTATTATCTTCTTGGTATGATACTAGGTGCTGTGGATGTAGATATGAAAGAAAAAGTCCTTGCCTTCAAGGAACTTACATTCTATTAGGACATGCAACATGTTCACAGATAATTATATAGAAGGACATATACAAAATAAATACAGTTATGGTTAGGAATAGGAGCACTAAGACCACAAAATTATAGAATCACAGAATTTGGGGGCTGAAAGATTTCATCAACCACATAGTCCAACTCATAGAAAAAGGAATCCCCACTATAATATATCAAATGAGTGATCATCCCAGCGTTTCTTTGAAAATAACCCAAGAAGGGGAAAACCACCATACCTTGAGGTAGCACCTTATACTTTAGGACAGGTTCAATCATTACTATGTAACCCCTTTGCCCCCAACACTCAGACCAGATTTGATTCTGTAACACACTGCTCCTGACTATTTCCTCTTGGCCCACATATAACAAATATAATCCCTTCATTACATTTCAGACCTTGAAATACTTGGGACAGTAGAAAGGCCTCCTAAAAGAGGAGGTGAGAACTTCCAGGAGCCAAGATGGTGGTGTAAGCAGTAGATCACTATTAACTCTCCCATATTCCCCTCTAAACAATCATATAATAACACTCTAAAACTAATCCTGGAACAACAGAAATGGAAAAAAGAATGGGTAGAACAATCTTTGGAAGATGGACAAGAAAGACAAAAGGGAGGCGCACTGTAAAACAGGAAGCATCCTAGCAAACAAGCAATAAGCCACACCTCAGCAAACCAATGGAAGATCCTAAGCCCCAGTATACTGGAGCAGCCACCCACACCCCCCAAGAATCACCACATGCTTTAATGCAACCATAGGCATAAAGGCATCCTCCATTATGACAAGAAAGTAGGCCAGACTTCCACATGCTTCAGCACAGCCTAGGGTAAACAGGCAGTTGCTGGGGACTATAACTCTATGTTCTCTAGTGCAGCACTGGGGAAATACAAAAACAATTCACCAGGCCTCGGAAAACAGCTCACCACCACTAGAACCCCAACTCAGCATCAAGTAAGCTGTCATACCTTTATGGCCTCTAGAATGCCAACCATTCCTCACTTCACCCCCTCAGCATAGCATAAGACACAAGGCAACATGATAGCATTCAGCTCAAGAAAGATATCCCAAAATAAAAACTCCAAGGAACATTATAGACACATTTCTAAACTATCAGGTCACAGAAAAAATACTAAAATTGGCCAGAAAGAAGGTGTTACAATCAGGATCACACAGGACATGATAGTTACAACATTAAAGAACTAGAGTTTATGGAACATTATATTCTGCAAGGCAAAGGTGCTAGGACTATAAAACAATTATCACTTACCCAGGAAAATTAAGCGTACTATTTTGAAGTAAAAAGAATAATGTTCATTCAATGAAACAGAAGGATTTTAAGCTTTCATAAGGAGAGAACTAACAGGGGAAAAAAAGGAAAAGAAAACATAAGGGACCCAACAGAGTTAAACTATTTACATCTCTACATGGGAAGATGATACTTGCAATTCTTAAAAATTATGTCACAAAGAGTACTAGAAAGAATGTACATAGAGGCTATTGGTACAAAGTGAATTTGAGGAAATAGCACAAAAAAATAAGGTATGAGAGAGAGGAATAAAATGGGCACAGAAGGAAGGAAAAGGTAGAATGGGGTGAATTATTTCACATGAAGCTATGTGAATGACCTGTTATAGTAAAGGGAGGGTGGGCAACAGGCATCACTTGAACCTTAATCTCATCAGTATTGGCTCAAAGAGGTAATCACATACACAATCAATTGAATATAGAAATCTATCATACTCAACAGGAAAATAAGGAGGGAGGAGATCAATTAAGTAGGTGTGGGAAACTGACAGGAGGGAGAGCAGGCAAGGAAAGGTGGTTGATTGAAGCAAAAAGACTAGCAAAAGAATAGGTTGGAGGGAAATACACAGGTAATAATTATAACTGCAATGTGAATGGGATGAACTCTCCCATAAAACAAAAGCAGATAGCAGAGTGGATCAGAAACCAGAATTCTACAATATACTGTTTACAAGAAACACACTTAAAGGGGTGGCTAGGTGGCACAGTGAGTAAGAGCGCCGGCCTCGGAGTTGACCCGAGGTCAGATCCTGCCTCAGAAAATGAGCACCCACACAGAAATAATGACTGGCCATGTAACCTTGAGTAAGTTACTCAACCCCAATTGCTTTAAATTAAAAAAAGAAAAAGAAAAAGACTTAAAGCAGAGAGATACACACACAGCAAACATAAGGGGCTGGAGCAGAATCTATTATGCTTCAGCTGAATTAAAAAAAAAAAAATCAGGGATAAGCAATCCTGATCTCAGAAAAAGTAGTAGCAAAAATAGAATAAAATAAAATACACAAGGAAGGAAACTACATCTGGCTAAAAGGTACCATAGAAAACAAAGCTATATTAGGACTAAACATATATGCACCAAGTGGCATAGCATCCAAATTCTTGAAGGAGAAGCTAAGTGAGTTACAGGAAAAAAATAGACAGAAAAGGTATTTGAGTGGAGGGTTTTAACCATAACCTCTTAGATAGAATATTAGAAAAGTTAGATATGATAGGTTTTGGGCATGATTTATTCACAAAGGGTGACACCATATACTAAGAAGGACAGGGGATAGTCTATTTGTCAAGTCTATGGGGAGGGGAAGAATCCATGACCACACAAAAGAAAGAGAACATTACAAAATAGAAAATAGGAAATATTGCTTATATTAAATTGAAAAGCTTTTTTTTTTGGAGGGTGGAAGGTAAGGCATTTGGAATTAAGTGACTTACCCAAGGTCACACAACTAGTAAGTGTCAACTCAAATGTATGAGGCCAGATTTGAATTCAGGTCCTCCAGACTCTAAGGCCAGTGCTCTATTCACTGTGCCACCTAGCTGCCCCAAAGCCTTTGTACAAACAAAACCAATCCAACTAAGATTGGAAGGAAAGCAGGAAGATGAGAAACAATCTTTACAGCAAGTATCTCTGATAAAGGGCTCATTTCTCAAATATACAGAGAACTAAATCAAATGCACAAGAATAGATTTTATTCTCCAATTGATAAAAAGTCAAAGGATATGAAGAATTTTTTTGAGATGAAAAAATCAAAGCTATCTATAGGCATATGAAGAAGTGCTCTAAATGATTTTTGATTCAAAAATGCAAATTAAAAAAACTTTGAAGTACCAATTCACACATATCAGATGGGCTACCATGACAAAAAATGGGAAATGATGAATGCTAGAGAAGATGTGGAAAAATTAGGACACTAATATTCCATTGGTGGAGCTAGGAACTGATCCAACTTTTCTGGAGAGCAATTTGGAACTATGCCCACAGAGCAACCAAACTGTGTATAACCTTTGAGACAGCAATACCACTGCTAGGTCTATATCCCAAAGAAATCATGAAAAGGGGGAAAAGACATACACACACACACACACACACACACACACACACACACACACACACACACACATATATATATATACATTCACACACACACATATGCCATTTTCATGGTGGCTAAATATTGGAAATTGAGGGAATGACCATCAATTGGGGAATGGATGAACAAGCTGTGGCACATGAATATAATGGAATACTATTGTGCAATAAGAAATAATGAGCAGCTGGACTCAGAAAAACTTGGAAAGACTTTTAGGAACTAATACAAATTGAAATGAGCAGAACCAGTATCAGCAAAATTGTGGGATGTAATTATGAATGACTAAGGTCTTCTCAGTAAGCAATACAATGATCTAAGATAAGTACAAAAGACTCAGAAAGGAAATCACTATACATATCCAGATAAAGAACTGATTAGTCTCTGAACGTAAATAGAAACATATTTTTTCATTTACTTTATTCTTCCTGTGTAGTTTTTATTTTCATTTGGATCTGTTTCTTCTTTCATAATTTTGACTAATATGGAAATACTTTTATGTAACAGAACATATAAAAATATGTAAACTGCCTACTATTTTCAGAAGAGAGGAGGAAAGGGAGGGTGGGAGAAAAAAACTAGAACTCAAAATCTTGGAAAAATGAATGCTAAAAATTTTCTTGACATATAACAGAAGAAACGAAATGCTATTAAAAAAGAGGAGGTGAAAAATATAAATTGCTGAGGTTAACAAAAGAGGAAATAAAATACTTAAATAACAGTATTTCGGAAAAAAAGAAATTGAATAATCCAGCAATGAATATCTTAAGTAAAAATCTCCAGGGCCAATAGATTTACAAGCGAAGTCTATCAACCATTTAAATAACAATAGTTTCAATACTACATAAACTATTTGGGAAAATAGGTGAAGAAGTCTTACCAAATTCTTTCTATGACACAAATATGGTACTGATACCTAAACTGGGAAGAATGAAAACAGAGAAATAAAATTATAGACCAATTTATGTAAGGAATATAGATGAAATTTTTTAAAATAAAATAGTAGCAAAGAGATTACAGATACTTATCATAAGGATAATATAATATGACCAGGTAGAATTTATAAAAGGAATTCAGGTTTGGGTCACTATTAGGAAAATAATCGACATAATTGACCATATCAACAACAACAACAACAACAACAAAAAAACTATGAGAAATCATATGATTATCTCAATAAATGTAGAAAAAGCTTTTGACAAAATAGAAGACCTGTTCCTACTAAAAATCCTCAAGAGTATGGGAATAAATGGAGTCTTCCTTAAGAAGATAATAAAATTTTACCTAAAACTATCAGTAAGTATTACATGTAATGGGCATAAGCTAGAAGCATTTCCAGTAAGATAGCGGTGAAACAAGGATATCCATTATCACCATTATTAGTCACTATTGTACTAGAAATATTAGCTTTAACAATAAGAGAAGAAAAAGAAATTGAAGTAATTGGAAGAAACAAAACTACCACTTTTTGTAGATGATATGATGGTATACTTAGAAAATCTTAGAGAATCAAGTAAAATATTGCTTGAAATAAAAAACAACTTTGGCAAAGTTTCAGGATATAAAATAAACACACACAAATCATCATATTCTCTACATATTACTAACAAAGCCCAAATGAAAGAGATAGAAAGAGGAATTCCATTTAAAGTTACTATAGACATTATAAAATATTTCAGAGTCTACTTGCCAAAACAAACCCAGGAACTATATGAACACAATTACCAAACACTTTTCACAGAAATAAAGTCAGATCTAAATAACTGGAAAAAAACATCAATTGCTTGTGGGTAAGTTGAGGTAATATAATTAAATGAAAATGACAATTCTACTTAAATTAATTTACTTATTTACTGTCATACCAATTAAACTACCAAAATTATTTTATAGAGCTAGAAAAAATAACAAAATTCTTCTGGGACAACAAAAGGTCCAGAATATTAAAGGAAGTAAGGAAAAGAAATGCAAGGGAAGGTGGCCTAGACATACCATATATTAAATTGTATTATAATACAGCAATCATCAAAACTACTTAGCACTGGCTAAAAAAAAAATAGAGTGGTGAATGAGTGGAATACATTAGGTACACAAGACACAGTAATCAATGACTAAAGTAAACTACTGTTTGATAAATCCAAAGACTTCAGCTTCTAGGACAAGAATTACCTATTTGACAAAAACTGCTGGGAAAACTGGAAAATACTATGGCAGAAACTAGGCATGGACCAACATTTTACACCTGAAATCAAGATAAAGTAAAAATTGGTGAAAGGTTTATGTAAAAAGGCTGATAGTATAAGCAAACTGGGAGATTAATGCTGATGCTGGGTTCAAGATCCAATTCCACTGCCCATACAAAATTACAGGTCACAATTACAGGGAAAACAGATCACTATATCTTCAAGACAGGATAGCAAGGACCTTCGTCATAATTGCCAGATGGAAAAGAGTATGTTTGGTAGCTCACAGGGAGAGGAGAGTTGCTCTCAGTTCCAAGGCAAGAAGGAATACTGGTGTTCACAGCTGAAGGAGAGTAAGGAATCTAGTCATAGATCAAGGGCCAAGAGGAGCTCTAGTCCTTTCAGTTGTAGAGGAATGAGGTACCTTAACCAGGTAAAAACAAAAGCACAGAGCAATAAAGCAGTGACCATAGCTCTTCTACAATTATTCCACCTTCAAAATACCCAAAACTAACTCTAAAAAATGGTATCACAAAAAACACCTGAACTTGAGACAATGGCCATTCCACTCTGTGAGCTTTAATATAAAGTTAAAAGTCAAGAAATAGGCTACAACATGAACTAATAAAAAGAAGAATCTATCCATAAAAAGTTACTACAATGACAGAGGGGATCAAGACACAAACTTAGAAGATAACAGCAATATCAAAACAGCTACAAAGAAAGGTTTAAAGAAAAAATAGTGGATGGGACACAGGAGGAAAAAAAAAATAATTCCTGGTAGAACTCAAAAACAATTTTAAAAATTAAATAGGAGAAATAGAGGGGGAAAAATGGGAAAAGAAATGAGAGTGCCAAAAATAAATAAATAAAACAACTAAATTAAGAAGAGAGAGTTACCCGGGGCGGAGCCAAGATGGCAGAGTAGAAAAAGCAAGCCCAAGGTGCTCTAACCCCTAGATCACCTCCAAACCATGTAAAAACTTCTGGAGCCCCAGCACCCACAGAATGACACAGAGAAGCTAACCTCCCTCTGAGGACAGCCCAGCAGCTCTGCAGGGAGCGGCCAGCTCAGCTATCTGGGAGCTGAGCTCAGGCACACATGAGTCACAGTTTTAGTCCCTGGGCAGCCAGGTCAGCAGCAGCCTGGAGGGACCCCAGAACACCAGCAACTGTGGTGATTCCAGAATTATCAACACAGACATGCCTAGGACAAAGTGAGAGGTTAGTGCCCTATGGATTTTGGGACAAGTATTTGGGGAACTCTTTGGCTTCCTCCCCTGGCGGTTAGAAGCCAATCAGGAGACACACGATTTTGCAGTTTCAGTGGCAACTCCAGCCCCTGGCCTGTGAACGATAGGGAGATCCAGCAATCAGTCTTTGGGGTTAATCGCTTTGCTTTGACCTGCTGGGATATTGACTGTGATATGGGGGGGGGAATGTCCGGGGTGCACATCCTACGTGCCAGAACTGGAAGTTGTGAAGACCCCAACATTCAGGAGAGAAGCTCCCCAGTCTGGTAGAAGAATGCTACTGTGTCAAAAAGCCCAAAAGTCAAGTAATTATGTGGCAACATGCCTAGGCAAAGGAAATAAAATAAACAGAAAAACACAACATTAGACTCCTATTTTGGGGGCAAAGAGGATGGAAGCATGGAATAGGGGGAGGACTGTGAAGTCAGAAATCCTGCTCCAAAAGCCCCAAAGGTAAATATGAGCAGGGATACAGGCAATAGAGGAACTTAAGAAGGACTTTAAAAATCAAATAAGAGAAATGGAGGAACAAATGGGAAGAGAAATGAGAAGGATGCAGGAAAAGTATGAAATGAATGTCAACAGGCTGACTGAGGAAAATAACACCTTAAAACATAGACTGGCGGGGGCAGAGCCAAGATGGCAGAGTAAAAACTAGTAGCAACTAGATAGTAGCAACTATCCACCCGGACTACCTCCGAACTATGTAAAAGGGGACTCTGAACAATTTCTGGAGGCCCCAGCACCCACAGAATGACACAGAGAAGCTAACCTCCCTCTGAGGACAGCCCAGCAGCTCTGCAGGGAGCGGCCAGCTCAGCTATCTGGGAGCTGAGCTCAGGCACACATGAGTGTGTGTCTTACCAAATTCTTTCTATGACACAAATATGGTACTGATACCTAAACTGGGAAGAATGAAAACAGAGAAATAAAATTATAGACCAATTTATGTAAGGAATATAGATGAAATTTTTTAAAATAAAATAGTAGCAAAGAGATTACAGAAACTTATCATAAGGATAATATAATATGACCAGGTAGAGGAAAAGCTCAGCAGCCCTGCAGGAAGGACCCGTGCAGCGCTCTGGGAGCAGGCAGCGCTCTGGGAGCGAGCAGTGCAGTGCGCAGTGCATGGAGAGCCGAGCCCAGGGCCGAGTGAGTGGTTTAAACCCCAGGGTGGCTGGCCCAGCAGCCGGCTGGAGGGACCCCAGAACACCAGCAGCTGTGGTGATTCCAGAATTATCAACATAGACATGCCTAGGACAAAGTGAGAGGTTAGTGCCCTATGGACTTTAGGGCCAGTATTTGTGGAATGGGTCGGCTTCCTGCCCTGGGGGTTAGAAGCCACTGAGGGGACACTCCATACTGTAGTTTACAGAGGCAGCTCCAGCTCCTGGCCTGAGAATTTTGGGGAGATCCAGCGATCAGTCTGGGGGGGTAATTGCTCTTGCTTTAACCTCCCTGGATCTGGATTGTGATCTGGGGTGGAGATCGTGGGTGGGTTTCCACCTTGCCAGAAACAGAAGTTGGCCCCCCACACACACATTCAGGACGAAAGTTCCAGTCTGGCTCCAGAGACATACTGTGGCAAAAAGCCCAAAGTCAAATAATTAAGTGGCAACATGCCAAGGCAGAGGAAACAAATTAAACAGAAAAATGCAACCTTAGACTCCTACTTTGGGGGCAAAAAGGATCGAAGCACAGAGCAAGAGGAGGGCTGTGAGGTCAGAAGTCCTGCTCCAAAAGCCCCAGGGGAAAAGATGAGCGGGTTGCAGGCCATAGAGGACCTTAAGAAGGACTTTAAAAATCAAATAAGAGAAGTGGAGGAAAAATTGGAAAGAGAAATGAGAAGGATGCAGGAAAAGTATGAAATGAGCGTCAACAGACTGACTGAGTAAAACAACACCTTAAAAAAACAGACTAACTCAAATGGCAAAGGAGGCCCAAAACAGCAATGAGGAGAAGAATGCCTTAAAAAGTCGAATTTGCCAGATGGAAAAAAAAATCTCAAAAGTTCATTGAGGAGATTCATTCTTTCAGAGTTAGACTGGAGCAAATGGAAGCCAATGACTTTATGAGAAATAAAGATGCTGTTAACCAGATCCAAACAAATGAAAGATTAGTAGCCAATGTGAAATATCTCATGGGTAAAACCACTGACCTGGAAAATAGATCCAAGAGAGACAATTTAAAAATTACTGGACTACCTGAAAGCCATGATCAGAGAAAGAACCTAGAAATCACCCTTCTAGAAATTCTCAAGGAAAATTGTCCTGATGTTTTAGATCCAGAGGGCAAAATAGAGGTTGAAAGAATCCACTGATCACCTCCTGAAAAAAGATCCCAAAAAGAAAACTCCCAGGAATATTATAGCCAGGTTCCAGAATCCCCAGATCAGGGAGAAAATACTACAAGCAGCCAGGAAGAAACAATATCAATATTGTGGAAACACAATCAGAATAGCCTAGGACCTGGCAGCTTCTACACTGAGGGATCAAAGGGCATGGAATATGATGTTCCAGAGGGCAAAAGAGCAGGGATTGAAGCCAAGGGTCACCTACCCAGCAAAACTGAGTATTTTGTTTCAGGGGAAAATATGGTCATTCAGTGGAATAGAGGACTTTCAAGCTTTCTTGAGGAAAAATCCAGTGTTGAATAGAAAATTTGACATCCAGATGCAAGAAGCAAGAGATGCCTGAGAATGTAATCAGGGAAAAGAAATCAAAAGGAACTTATCAAAGTTGACTGATTTACATTCCTACATGGAAAAACAATAATTATTACTGATGAAACTTTTCTCAGTATGAAAATAATGAAAGAAGAGTATATGGGCACATGAATATATATGTGAATGTGAGTAAATATGTTTATAGTTATACATGGGTAGAGGGCATAGTTTGAATTCTTTGGGAAGCAATGATACTTAAGGCATTAAATTATGAGGATAGAGAGGAAAGTGGCAAGAGGAGATGGGGAGAGACAGGGTAGGGTAAACTATGTCATGTAGAAGAAGCAAGGCGAAGTGGCTCCAGGGGCAGGGTAGAAGAGGAAGGCAAAAGGGCAAAAACATATTTTCATTGAATTTGGCTCAGGGAGAAAATGACATACATACTAAATGGGATATCTCAACCTGCAGCAGAGTAGGAGGAAAGGGGATGAGCGGGGGTGATGGAGGGGAAGGCATTCTGGGGGGACGGGAGTTTGGAAGTACACACTTTCGAAGAGGGACAGGAACAAAGTAGGAAATGGACCAGGTATGGGGTGGGATGGGTGGGAGGGAACTATAAGCAGCCTTTTACAATATATCTACTATGATAATATTTTGCATAGCTACACATGTACAACACACACTGAATTACTTATCTTCCCATAGGGAATGGGTGACAAGGGAGGAAGGGAATGGATCAGTAATTAAAGGTTTTAAAATTAAATGTTTTAAATATATATAAATACTATTATTAATACTATTTTGCATGTAATTGTGATATAAGATGTGCAGGCATTGGGGCACAGAGACTCACCTTGCCCTAATGGAAAATTCTAAGGGGGTATGAGAGAAGATATGGGAGAGAGCAGATCGGGTGAGGGGATATCTTGTGGGAATGCTATTCTAGGGTGGTGGTTAGGGGAAAAACAGGGGGGAAATGTAACTCAAAATCTGGCGGAAATGAATGATGTAAAACAGAAGTTAATAAAGCATTTGTTTAAAAGAAAAAAAAAGATAGTAACCAGTTTAGTAAAAAGAAACACTCAAAAAATGCTGAAGAAAATTACACCTTAAACACATAATTGGACAAATGTTAAAAGAGGCAGAAAAATACATTAAAGAGAACTTATTAAAAAGTAGAATTTGCCACATGGAAGAAGATGTACAATAATTCACTGAAAAAGAGGAACTCTGTAAAAAGCAGGTTTGGTCAAATGGTAAAAGAAAGAACAGAAATTCACTGAAAAAAGAGTTCCTTAAAAATTAGAATTGGGCAAATGAAAGCTAATTACTCCATCAGATATCAAAAATCTATAAAAATAAGGGGCGGCTAGGTGGGGCAGTGAGTAAGAGTGCCGGCCTCGGAGTTGGGATGACCCAAGATCAGATCCGGCCTCAGAAAATGAGCACCCACACACAAATTATGACTGGTTGTGTAACATTGAGCAAGTTACTTAACCCTAATTGCTTTAAAAATCCATAAAAATAGTCAAAAGAATGAAATGTAGAAGGAAATATTAATTATTTCATTGGAAAAAACAACTTATATAGAAAATAGTTTGAGAAATGAGAATTTGAGAATTATTGGACTATTTGAAAGTCATCATCAAGGAAATAGTCTAAATTATTAAGAAAAACTGCCCTGATATCCTAGAACCAGAAGGCATCATAGAAATTGAAAGAATCCACAAAACTCCTCCTGAAATTGATCACAAAATGAAAACTTCCAGGATTCTGAAGCTCCCAGATTAAGGAGAAAATATTGCAAATAGGCAGAATGAAACAATTTCAATATCATGGTATCACAGTGAGAATCACACAAGATTTAATAGCTTTCTTGTCAAAGGAGCAGATGGTTCGGTATATGATATTCTAGAAGGCAAAGGAACTAGGATTACAACAAAGAATAATTTACTCAGAAAAAGTGAATATAACTCTTCAAGGTAAAATTAAAAATAAGAATATTTAATGAAGTTGAGGACTTTCAAGCATTCCTGATGAAAAGATAAGAACTGAGTAGAAAATCTGATTTTCAAATACAAGACTCAAAGGAATCATAAACATGAATGAGAAATCATAAGGGACTCAAAAAGATCAAATTTTTACATCCTTATGCAGGAAGATACTTGTAACTCCTAATAACTATATCATTATTAGGGCAGCTAGAAGGAGTATACATAGATAGAGAGCGTGACTGTCAAATAACTATAATATGATGGTTTCAAAAACATAAAAGTCCCTTATGATTTCCCATGAAAGAGGCATAAAAAGAAGATCTTTTATAGTCAAGGAGAAAATATGGAGGGGGGTAGTTAATGATTGAACCTTACTATCATCATAATTGGCTCAAAGAGGGAATAACAACATAAAGTCAATTGGGTGTAGAAAGTTATTTTACCATACATGGAAACAGGATGGGAGCAAGATAAGAGAAAGGATAGTACTGATAGAAAGGAGGAGAACTAAGGGAGTCATTTTTCAGAATTAAACAGACTTTTGAGGATGAGAGAGACAGAGAGAGAGAGAGAGACAGAGAGAGAGAGAGAGACAGAGAGAGAGAGAGAGAGAGAGAGAGAGAGAGAGAGAGAGAGAGAGAGAGAGACCGAGAGACAGAGAAAGAGAGAAAGAGGCAGAGACATAGAGAAAATGGAGACAGAGAGAGGATAAAGGAGGAAAATAGGATGGAAGGAAATATACAGTAATCATAATTGTGAATGTGAATGGCATTAATTTACCCATAACATGGAAGCATCAGAATGGATTAAAAATAGAATCCAATATTGTGTGGTTTACAAGAAATATATTTAAAATAAAAAAGATATATAGAAGAAAATTAAGGGGCTTGAGTACAATATATTATGCTTCAGATGAAGTAAAAAATGCAGGGGTAGCTATCTTCAAGGAAGCAAAAGCAAAAATAGTCCCAATTAAAAGACTTGATTAGGGAAACAACAGTTTGCTAAAAGGCAACATAGATGATGAAGCAATATCAGTACAAAAGACATTTTCTCCAAGTGGCATAGTATTCAAATTTTTAAAGGAAAAGTAAGATGAGTTATATGAGGAAGTAGTAAAAAAGCACTAGCAATGGACCTCACCATTTCCATCTAAGAACTAGGTACATTTAACCATAAAATAAATAGGAAAAAAGTTAAGGAGATAAATAAAATTTTAGGAAAGTTACATATGATAGAACTCAGGAGAAACTGAATAGGGATAAAGAGGAATATACCTTTTCTTCTCAGCTGTACATGTCAATTTCACAAAAATTGACCATATATTAAGGCACAAAAACCTCACAGCCAAATGCAGGGAAAAAAAAGAAATATCAAATGCATTCATTTCAGACCATAATGCAATAAAATTACATTCAATAAAGGACCCTGTAGACATAGATTAAAAATTAATTGGAAACTAAATAACCTAGTCCTTAAGAATGAATTGGTTAAAGAACAAATTATAGAAAAAAATCAATAATTTCATTAAAGAGAATGGCAACAATGGGACAACATACAAAATTTATGGAATACAGCTAAAGGAGTACTTAGGGGAAAATTTATATCTCTAAATACTTACATCAATAAAATAGAAAAAGGAGGGCGGTGCCAAAATGGCAGAGTAGAAACAGCACTTCCAAGGTGCCCTCTCCCACATCACATCAAAATCATGTAAAAGGGGACTCTGAACAACTTCTAGAGCTCCAGCATCCACAGAACAACACAGAGAAGCTAACTTCCCCCTGAGGACCGCCCAGCAGCCTTGCAGGGAGCAGCCAACACAGCGCTCTGGGAGCAGCCAGTGAAGTGCTCTGGGAGCCGACAGTGCCATGATCTGGTTGCCTAGCCCAGGCCCCCATGAGCCACGGTTTTAGCTCCAGGGTGGCCAGGCCAGCAGCCTTGAGGAACCCCAGCACGCCAGCAACTGTGGCGATTCCAGAATTATCAACACAGAGATACCTAGGACAAAGTGAGAGGTTAGTGCCCTATGGACTTTGGTACCAGTATTTGGGGAACTTATCAGCTTCTTTACCTGGGGGCGAGAAGGCACTGAGGAGACACAGCACAGACACCACTTTGCAGCTTCAGTTGCAGCTTCAGCTGCTGTCCTGCAGACTCTAGAGGGACACGAAATCAGTCTTAGGGGTGTAATCACTCTTGCTTTAACCTCCCTTGATCTGGATTGTGGTCAGGGTGGAGGTCTTGGGGTGGGTATCCAGCTCGCCAGAGAGTGTGGAGGCTTCACAGAGACCACCCAAATAATAACTCTGGAAGTTGAGAAGACCTCAACATTTGGGTTGAAAGCTCACCTGTCTGGTGGGAGAGTCCTATTTTGGCAACAAGCCCAAAAATCAAGTAATTAAGTAGCAACATTCCTAGGTAAAGGAAACAAAATAAACAGAAAAACACAACATTAGACTCCTCTTTTTGGGGCAAAGAGTATCAAAGCATGGAACAGGAGGAGGACTGTGAGGAAAGAACTCCTGCACCAAAAGCCCCAAATAAAATAAGAGTGGGTTACAGGCCATGGAGGACCTTAAGAAGGATTTTAAAAACCAAATAAGAGAAGTGGAGGAAAAATTGAGAAGAGAAATTGATAGGGTCCTTGTGATGTATATATGTCTGTAGTATCAGTCTGTAACATCAGTTTGTAAATGGGGTGCTTTGGGATCTATGTCTGTAAAATCAATTTGTAAAAGCAGTCTGTAAGATCGCATTTCCACCCCCCAGCCTCAGAGCATTGACTCTGCCCCTTCCGCCTTCCAGCACTCTGCCCAGCAACAACTCCTGACCTGTTTATCTCTGCTTGAAACAATAAGTTATGTAAATGTTATCTCCCTTAGTTAGAGTGGCCAGCCCCACCAGAAATTCTTCAATACCTTATCTGTAGGGTAACTCCTTAGTCAATTATATATCCACACTGTCTCTGATGACCTTGGTGGGAGGCAGACTGGGCACTCTTTAGTGACGTGTCAGGCCTAAAACCACACCTCCAGTTAGCCCCTCTTGAGCTATTTCCCAGTGAATCATGGGCAATACACCTGCACAGTTGATATTAAAAGTGTATGGTCCTTTGAGCACTGACCACTCCTTAACTCCTCCCAGATCCCACCCTTACTCACATAGTTAGCATAATTGACACCTTAAAACTATGCCTGTGGCCTCTGCTAGTTTGCAGGTTCCATAAGAATCTAGCCTGCTGTTCTCTACAGCGTAACAATAAACTTTACAATTTCGGCTTCAAAGTCTGCTTGAGCCTGGTGAATTCCTTCCAGACTGGATGCCAGGAGAGGTATCCCTGGCAGAACCACTTACCCTCCCCCCTCCTTATCACCCTTCCCTCTTCAAAATGATAATGATGAAGGAAAAGTATGAAATGAGAGTCATCAGCCTGAATAAGGAAAATAACACCTTAAAAATAGACTTACTCAAATGGCAAAGGAGGCTCAAAAGTGCAATGAGGAGAAGAATGCCTTAAAGAAAAACTGAATTGGCTAGATGGAAAAAGAATCTCAAAAGCTCACTGAGGAGATTCATTCCTTCAAAGTTAGACTGGAGCAAATGGAAGCTAGTGACTTTAGGGGAAATCAAAATGCTATTAAACCTATCCAAACAAATGAAGGCATAGAAGGCAATGTGAAATATATCATGGGAAAAACCACTGACCTGGAAAACAGATCCAGGAGAGATAATTTGAAAATTATTGGACTACCTGAAAGCCATGATCAAAGAAAGAACCTAGAAATTATCCTTCAATAAATTCTCAAATTGTCCTGATGTTTTAGACACAGAGGTGTAAATAGGGGTCAAATATATCCACTGATCCCCTCCTGAACAAGATCCCAAAAAGAAAACTCCTAGGAACCTTATAGCCAGGATCCAGAATTCCCAGATCAAGGAAGCCAGGAAAAAACAATTTCAATATTTTGGAAACACAATCAGAATAGCACAGGACCTGCTAGCTTCTACATGGGGGATTGAAGGGCATGGAATGTGATATCCTGGAGGGCAAAAGACCTGGGATTAAAACCAAGAATCACATACCCAGTAAATCTTAGTATTTTATTTTAGGGGAAAATATGGTCATTCAGTGGAATAGAGGATTTTGAAGCATTCTTGAGGGAAAAAAAGAGTTGAATAGAAAATTTTACATTCAGACAAAAGAAGCAAGAGATGCTTGAGAAGGTAATCAGGGAAAAGAAATCAAAAGGAACTTATCAAAGTTGAACTATTTACATGCCTACATGGTAAAACAATAACTTTAATTGATGAAACCTTCCTCATTATGAAAATAATTGAAGAAGGGTGTATGGGCATATAAATACATATGTGAATGTGTGTATATATGTTTACAGGTGTACATGGATAGAGGGCACATGTTGAATTTAGGGGAAAAATGATGATACTTAAGGGTTGAAGTTAAGAGGTGAAAGAGGAAAGTGGCAAGAGGAGATGGGGAGAGACAAGGTAGGGTAAACGATCTCATGTAGAAGAGGCAAGGGGAAGTAGTTGCAGGGGAGGGGAAGAACAGGAAGGCAAAAAGGCAAAACCTTATTCTCATTGAATTTGGCTCAGGGAGAGAATGACATATATACTAAATGGGATATCTCATCCTGCAGGAGAGTAGGGGGAAGGAGGATGAGAGGGGGCGATGATGGAGACAAGGGCATTCTCAGGGGACGGGAGGCTGGAAGTACCCACTTTCGAAGATGGACAGGATCAAAGTAGGGAATGGACCAGGTGGGGGTGGGATGGGTGGTAGGGAATTATAAACAGCCTTTTCCAATATATCTACTATGGTAATGTTTTGCATAGCTATACATGTACACCACATACTGAATTGCTTATCTTCCCAGAGGGAGTGGGTGACAAGGGAGGAAGAGAATGGATCTGAAATTCAAAGTTTTAAATGTTTCAAATATATATAAATATTGTTATTAATACCATTTTGCATGTAATTGGGAGATAAGATGTGCAGGCATTAGGGCACAGAGATTCCCCTTGCCCTAATGGTAAAGTCGAAGGGGGTATGGGAGAAGATACGGGAGAGACTAGATTGGATGAGGGGATATCTTGTGGAACTGCTATTTTGGGGTGGTGGGTAGGGGGAAAATGGGGAAAAAATGTAACTCAAAATCTGGCGGAAATGAATGATGTAAACAGGAAGTTAATAAAGCATTTGTTAAAAAATAAAATAATAAAATAGAAAAAGAATAGAGAAATGAATTTGACATCCATGTTTAAGAAAAAAACAAAAACAAAAACAAAAAAACAAATTCAAAATCTCCAAATAAATAAATACCAAATTGGAAATCTTGAAAATCAAAAGATAGATTAATAAAATTGAAATTACAAATATAATCACTAAACTAATAAATCAAATTAGCAATTGGTTATATAAAAAGTAATAAATTCGATAAACCAATTTAAATTATGGTTATTGTGTATTTCCCTCAGTTCTATTTTTTCACTGTTTATCCTTCTCTTTATTTTTTTTTTTGGAAGGGGAAAAGCAAGGTAATTGTGCTTAAGTAACTTGCCCAAGGTCACACAGCTAGCAAAGATGTCAAGTCTCTGCGACTGGATTTGAATTCAGGTCCTCCTGATTCCAGGTCCAGTGCTCTATTCACTGCACCACCTAGCTGCCCCTCTTTCTCTCTTTTTTTATCTGTCCCTCCTTAAAAGTCTCTTTTACTTCTGACCATTGACTCCCTTAATTTTCACTCTCTTCTATCAACCCCACCCCCTTCCCTTAAGTACTTCCCCTTCTACTTACCTATAGGACTAGATAGATTTCTATATGTATAGAATTGTGTATGTTACTTCCACTGCCTGCCATACACCCATTTCCCCCTCCATCATAAAATCTCTTTATTTTGCTCTTTTTTTCCCTTTGGAGGCAACCAGGATTAAGTTACTTGCACATTCTAGATTTAAAATCAGATCCTTCTAGGTCTAACGTTTTTACTTTATCTACTGAGTCACCTAGCTGCTACTGAACCTCTTCTCTATGAGATAATTTTCCCTATTCTTCCTCTCCCTTTACCCCTCTCTCAGAAAATATTTTTTTCTTATTCCTTTATTGAAATTTTTTTTCAAAAGGAAGAAAAACAAATGACCAGTTTCAAATATATGAAAATGGTAAATTCACCAATGGAAATGAAATTGAAGCAATTATTAAGAGTTTTTTGTCCAATTATATACCAATAAATCTGATAATCTAAATTTAAAAATGAATATTGCCAAAAATATAAATTACCTGGATTAACTGAAGGGGAAATAGAATATTTAAATAACCTTTTTAAGAATAAAAAAAAAAAAAACAATGAAAAAGCCATAAAAGACCCCCCTAAGAAAAACATTCCTCAAACAGATTGACTGACAACTGAATGCCCCCAAACATTTAAAGAATAATTAATTCAAATATTATATAAACCATTTTGAGAAATAGGCAAGGGAGTCCTACCCAATTCCTTTTATAACACAAATATGGTGCTGATGCATATAATAAGATGATGAAGAGCAAAAGCAGAGGAAGAAAACTATGGTTCAATTTCCCTAATGAATTTTGATGTGAATTTTTAAGACAAAATACTAGCAAGACAATAACAGAAAAATATCATAAACATTATAAATTATGATTGGGCAGAATTTATGCCAGGAATGCATAGAAAAGTATAAGCATAATTAAACATATAACTACCAAAAATAACAAAATCCAAATCAGACTACCTAAATAGATTAAAAAAGAGGGGGTGGAGTCAAGATGCTGGAGTAGAAACAGGACTTCCTGGGGCTACCACTCCCACCTCCCCCAATTCATGTAAGAAATGACTCTAAACAAACTTTGGAGCTGCAGAACCCACAAAATGAGAACCCACAAGAAACAGAGAAGCTAACCATCCATAGAAGATAGGCCAGCAGGCCAGCAGGAAGGGGTCAGCACAGCATGCTGGGAGCAGAGCACAGCCCTGCACAAAGTGGAAGTTGTAGCCTCAGGGCAGCCACAACCAGTGCTGGCTGGAGGGACTTCAAATCAACAGCAGCTGTGGCAATTTCCAGAATTATCAACCCATAGATGATAAGGACAAAGTGAGAGGTCAGTGCAGACTTTTGGACCTGGGAGTTTGGGAGTGCAGTCCAGCCTTTGTCCCCATAGCAAGATCTGGCTGACATGAAGTGCCTGTGCAGCAGCCACCACGTGGTTGCTTTAGAGCTCCTGGTCCGCAGATTGTAGGGTGACTAAACACCCAGTCTGAGGGGTAATAGCTCTTGTTTAACCTGCTTGGATCTGGATCACTGTCTGGGGTAGAAGTCCTGGAGTACATGACCAGTGTGCCAGAACATGTGAGGCTTCAGATAGGGCAGCCAACTAATAGCTCCAGCAGCTGCAAAATACCCAGCAATTTGGGACAAATCTCCCCCCTCTGATAGCAGAATTCTACTGTGGCAAAAAACTCAAAAGACAAGTAATTGAGTGGAAACATGAGCAAGTGAGGGAAGCAAGGCAAGCACAGTGGTCTGGCTTTGAATTCCATTGTTGGGCATAAAAAGGATTGGGGCATGGAACAGGAAGAAGACAGAAAAGTCAGAACTGCACCAAAACCTTCCATCAAAAGAATGAGCTGCTTACAGGCCATAGAGGAGCTTAAGAAGGATTTTGAAAATCAAATAAGAGTAGTGGAGGAAAAATTGGGAAGAGAAATGAGAATGATGCAAGAAAATTATGAAATGAGAGTCAACAACCTGACTGCAGAAAATAACACCTTATAAACGGACTAACTCATATGGCAAAAGAGACTCAAAAAGGCAATGAGGAGAAAAATGCCTTAAAAAGCCAAATTTGCCAGATGGAAAGAGGATCTCAAAAGCTCACTGAAGAGAATCATTCATTCAGAATTAGATTGGAATAAATGGAAGGTAGTGACTTTATGACAAATCAAGATACTATTAAACAGATCCAAACAAATGAAAAAATAGGAGGCAATGTGAAATATCTCATTGGAAAAACCACTGACCTGGAAAATAGATCCAGGAGAGATGATTTAAAACTTATTGGACTACTTGAAAGCCATAATCAGAAAAAAAAAACCCTAGAAAACATCTTTCAAGAAAGTCTCAAGGAAAATTGCCCTTATGTTTTAGAACTGGGGGGACAAAATAGAGGTTGAAAGAAACCACTGATCACCTCCTGAAAAAAAATCCCTAAAAGAATTCTCCTAGGAATATTACAGCCAGGTTCCAGAGTTCTCAGATGAAGGAGAAAATATTATAAGCAGCCAGAAAAAAACAATTTGAATACAGTGGAAACAAAATCAGGATAACACAGGATCTGACAGCTTCTACCCTGAGGGATTGAAGGGCCTGGAATATGATATTCCAGAGGTCAAAGGAGCTGGGATTAAAATCAATAACCACCTACCCAGCAAAGCTGAATATCATGTTTCAGGTGAAGCTATGGTCCTTCAATGGAATAGAGGACTTTCAAGCGTTCTTGATGAAACAACCAGAGTTGAATAGAAAATTTGACATTCAGATACAAGAAGCAAGAGAAGCATGAGAAGGTGAACAGGGATAAGAAATCATAAGGAACTTATCAAAATTTAACTACTTACATTCCTACATGGAAAAACAATAATTTTAACTTATGAAACTTTTCTCAGTATGACAATATTTGAAAGGAATAGAAATGTATACATATATGTATGTGTGTGTATATAGGAGGGTATATGGACATATGAATATATATGTGAGTGTGTGTGTGTGTGTGTGTGTGTGTATGTCTACAGGTATACATAGACAGGGGCAACGGGACCAGTTGAACAGGAAGGGATGATACTTAAAAGGTGAAATTAAGAGATGAAAAAGGCATACAATGAGAGGAGATAGGGAGAGATAGAATGGGGTAAATTATCTCATATAGAAGAGGCAAGGGAAAACTGTTCCAATGGACTGGAAGAATGGGAAGGCAAAAGGGAATGAGTCAACCTTGTTCTCGTTGATTGGGCTTATGGAGGAAATGACACACACTGAATAGGGTATCTCACCCTACAGGAGAGTAGAGGGGAAGGGGATGAGAGGGGAGATGATGGAAGAGAGGGAGGGCTTGGGGGGGAGGGAAGTTCACACCACCCACTTTTGAAAAGGGACAGAATCAAACAGAGAATAGAACTAGTGGGGGGTGGGATAGGAGGGAGGGAAATATAGTCAGTCTTTTACAATATACCCACTATGGAAATGTTTTGCATAGCTACACATGCACAACCTATATTCAATTGCTTATCTTGCCAGTAAGGGTGAGTGAGGCTGGAGGTAGGGAAAGAATCTGGAATTCAAAGGTTTAACATCACATGTATAAAATATATGTATGTTATTATTATCATCATAATCACCATTATTTTACATGTTAACTGGGAAATAAGATATACAGGCAAAGGGGCATAGAGATCCACTGTGCCCTACTGGAAAGTCAGAGGATGGATGGAGGAATATATGGGAGAGAGCAGATTGGGGGAGGGGATATTCAGTGTGATCACTGTTTTGGGTAGGGGAAAAATGGGGAGAAAATCTGTAACTCAAAATATTGTGGAAACGAATGATATAAACTAAAAAATAATAAAAAAAATAGGTTTGCAAGGTGAAAAAATAGATTCAAAAAAGTTTTCTTTTGACAAAATACACTATTCTTTTTCAAAACAGTAAAAAGAAAGGAAATTAATAGAAGTTTCCTTCAAATGATTACCATCTGTCTAAACCATCAACAAGGATTATCTTCAATGGGGATGAGTTAGAAGCCTTTCCAATAAGATCAGGGGTGAAGCAAGAGTGCCTATAATCACTATTATTCAATATTGTACTAGAAATGCTAGTAATGGCAATAAAAATATAAATGAAGGAATTAGAATATGCAATAAAGAACAAAACTACCATTCTTGCAGGTGATATGAAGGTATAATTAGAGAATCTTAGACAATTAACTAAAAAAAATAACATTTTGAATGTTATGATTGAAGACAATTCTGAAGGACTTATGATTAAAAATGCTATCTACCTCCAAGTGTGGGGGTGGGAGATGAAGTCTGAAAGCAGATTAAAAAAGGATTTTTTTACTTTCTTTTTCTTATTTTATTTTTCAGATTTACAATGCAGAAATACGTTTTTCATGATTTCATATGTATAATTCTTATAAAATTGCTTGCCTTCTCAAGGAGAGAAGAGGGAGGAGGGAGGGAAAGCATTTTTAACTCAAAATTATGCAAAAGAATGGCAATGTTAAGATTGTTTATATGTAATTAAGAAATATTCCATGAAAAAAAAATTATATGGACTGAAAGAAGAAGAAAGAGTATGGAACTGGGTCTTAGAAGAGCTAACTTATTGTCTTGATTCTGCATTGACTTGTCTGTGTGATTTTGGACAAATACTTTACCACTGTGTGACTCCATTTTCTCATCTGTAAAATAGAGGAATTGGTTGAGATAAGGGCCTTTCTAGCTCTAATATTCTATAGGAAGAAAGTGAAATAGTGTGACCAGTTGGATGACTGAACTGTCCAACTATGAAGCCTGAACTATGTTGATGGTAATAAGAATGATAATGAAAGGACAGGTGTAAAGCAGTGAGGTAATACACTGTAACTGTTGGACTTAAGAATCAGAACGCTCTGAATCCAAATCCTACCTTGGATACTCTATATCCATGGCAACTCTCTTAGCCTTTCTTAGCTCACTATAAAATGGATAGAGTAATAACTACCTCACAGGGTTGTGATGAGAATTAAATGAGGTAATAATCTTAAACCTTAAAGTACTATGTAAATGTTGGCCATCTTTACTACTATGCAAAAGACTTTGCAAAGCAAAAATTAACAGCGCTCATTTCAAGAATCAGATTGCTTCATTTAGAAGTAATTAACTTTTATGGACGAAAATTAAGTCAATTCTAAACTAAGTTTCCAGACTGTCAATAAAGTTTCCAAATCACAAATAATAATTGTTATCTGTCAATAGGTTTGTGATCATCAATAAAATTGAATATGTTATAATAGTGTTTTTTTAAGAGATCTTGAACCTGGATTTAATTCATGTTGTACAATGGAATTGATTATAATCCTGTCAAGCACTGGATTCATGAAACCCTTTGAGTTTTAGAGGTCTTGCTGCCCTCTATAGTTCTATCCCTCTCTATTATAGAGGTATATACTTTATTGAACTCAGCAATATACATTTTTAACCCCTACGTTATGGCAGACATTTCACCATATGCTAGGGATGCACAGACAATTATGAAATAATACCTACCCTCAAGAACTTATATTCTACTGGGGAAAATAGTATATATTTATATGTGCATATGCATGTATGTGTATATATACATATATGTATGTATATACACATAATATATTCATATGTATATATGTGTGCATATGTATGTATTCGTATATATTTGTGTATATTATATATACAAATCCATACACATACATATACATACACACACAATAGCAAATGCAAGTATTTTGGTGGTTGAGAGAGCTCTGTCAGTTGGAGCCTATAAGGAAAAGCCTGAGACTGGTGATAGTACATAAACTGAATGTGATAGGGAGATTAAAGCATGGAAGAAATACATGGAGTACCAGGCATAGTGGTACATATTTATTATCTCTGTTGCCAGGGAAGGAGAGGATGGTTCATTGCTTAAATTCTAAAATTCTAAGCTGCAGTTGGGTTAAAATTGATGCAATATCCACCCTAAGTTCCATACCAATGTAGTAAGCCACAATCCTCACCTCTGGAACAGGGATCATGAGATTGCTTAAGAAAGGGAAAACTAACTCAAGAAAATAATGGAGCAAATCAAAGCTTACATGATGGTAAATAATGAGATTAGGTCTATTAACAGTCACTGGACCTCTATCCTGGGTGAGATAGGAAGACCTAATCTTAAAACAAACAAGCAAAAATCTCTGTAGGCAGGTAGGTATCATATTGAATAGAATCTTGCATCTGAAGTCTGGAAGACCTGAGTTCTAATCCAGTCTCAGACATGTACTGGATGTGTGACCATGGGCAAATTGCTTAACCTCCACCTCAGTTTCCTCATCTATTGAGGGGGAATAATAATAGCACTTACATGACTTGATTGTCATGAGGATAAAAAGAAATATTTTCCAACCACTTTGTAAACTTAAAAATACTATATAAAGTCTAATTATTTTTTATTATTCTCACATGGAAAATCTTAGATGGATTAGCAAATTGGGTTAAATATAAGTACCTGTCTTTCTGCTGAAAAGTGCTTGTCTACTCTGTCTGAATCAAAGTGTTTTGAACATTTACCAGGGGAAGATCAATTAGAGAGAGGAAATAATGCAGCTTTGAAATCATAGCATAAATAATTTCCAGATCAATAGGAAATAGGATTTGATTTATAAAAATTCACTGGGTACCCAACTTCTCAGGGTCACCCTTCCATTATCTTTCAAAGAGAGGCACACCAGTATTATTTTTTGTTTCCAAGAATAATGAATGGGCTATGGAGCAACAGTGGAACAGCCTTTGAAAATGACTGGCTGAAGCTTATTTAATTTAGAATCATCCCCTACTTTAGCTGCTTGAAAAGCCTCTTCTGGGCACTGTCCCTAGTCACTAATCTACAGTGATGAACTGAAAGCCTGTTTGATCTATTAGAACCACATGTAATGACCTCTATTTTCAGCAACATTTGGTAGACAAAGTATGAAGGGGAGACCTTAATAAAAAGTTCAGGATAAATCTACTTTTCAGGATAATTGTGAAGACAGAAATGACCACAAATATGAACATTCAGGAAGAGGGAGATTATCTACCTCCTCACATTGCATTTTGAATAAGTTAACATCTCATGAAGTAGAGAAAAAAAAAGGTACATATTATGTTACCCTAATTTTTGGAAAATCCAGGGGAAGGAAGGATATCATGTAGATTGTCTATTACTCTAAATCTAATTGATAGAGATTGCTATGTTTCTTTCCCACTTCTTAATGATTGAGACCCCCAGGCAGAAAGTATTTCTTGAATAGCACTTAACACAATATATGTCGTGTAAGAAAGAAGCAAAGAACACATTCTGTATCCATACATATAAATATATACCCATGCATACAAATACACATATATACATCTATACCGTACCACTGTATCAGTATATGCATGTATATATGTATGTCTACATATATTCATGTGTGTGTGTATGTATGAGTATATGCATGCATGCACACATGCATATATATATATATATATATATATATATATATATATGTTTTTCCTCTTAGCCTCTAGGGAATATTGCTGTTAGCCTCCAGGAAATAGTGCTCTCTCTACCACCAAAATACTTTTGAATTTGTTTTAAATATACTCTTACCCAGTAGAATGAAAATGTTGTGTGTATGTGTGTATGTATGTATGTGTATATATATATATATATATATATGTATATATATGTATATATATTTTAAATATTTCATGCATATTTACCATAGGTCTGGTGGTTAGGGGGCAGCAGGAGAGTAAATTAAGATTTTATAGTCTGTAAGTACCAAACACATGGATGAATGAAATAGGTCAAAGATTTGGCTGCTTCTGGTGGTGGTGAATTTCTCTTCATTTTAAGTCATAAAACAAAGGCTGGTTGATTGTGGGACATATTTTAAAGGCACTTCTTTTTCAGTTACATGCTCTAGTATATGATGATATACTCCTATGACTGAGATGATAAAATCATTATCCAACAGTGGTTTGGGGGACTGGTGCTGTTGTTTCAAGGAAGAGGAGTTACTTACTCTTAGTGAACCCACAACCTTCCAATGAACAGTGCTGATGTTTCCTAACTCCACCAAGGGACAGAATGAAAAAACCTACTCTACATGCTGGCTCCCAAGATCTCTAAGATCTTTCCCTCAGGAAATGGCTTTCTTTTCAGTCACAAAGAGACAATGGAAAGAAATGGTGCCTAGGGCAACTTAGAAAGGTTAACTTGCTATCTGGCAAACCTTTTCCTACCAACTGCTGACTCCTTTGGTTAGAGAATCCTTATCCATATATATTCCCTGCCTTGGAAAGACTATGAAAATATGAATTAATTTTCTGATTCAGTTCTAACAAGAAACTCTTTCTCTCTCTCTCTGCAGAATATGGAATGTGTGTGTGTGTATAATGAATATATATCACAGTTTTCATATATATGTTTCATATGTGTAACTAATTTCATAAATATATTCAGTTTCATTTCATATATATATATATATATATATATATATCAGTTTTTTTTTAATTTCCCTATTTTTCTCTCTCAAATGTTTTACCACCTGAGGTCTCTCTCAACTGCATTAAGCAATAATATTAAATTAGCAATTAAAATGATTAAACAAATAGTATGAAATAATACAATGAACAAAAGTTCTATGATAAATTTTAAAGCAATAGAAATTAGATTCAGGACAAATACAGGCTCACAGGGAAGTAGAAGAGAAATGCAATTATTAACTTGGATCCATCCTTGGATGAGTTCTGAAACAAATCATGATCTTCCCAGACACATTTTTACATCTGGAATCTGATACTGAGAACATCATCACTCTAGCTCTGTTCTTGTTTTGGTGACAACTCATCTTTGTAGTTTCTGCTTCCCTAGTCTCCTGTGCAACTTGTCAGAACACCTCCCCTAGGTTTTTCTCCTGTGCTTATCAGTCACCAGCACAAGAAAGCAGCTCTTATTACAGATTATGAAACACTTTTACTCCTAGGTTCCCTAAACAATAGCTATCATGGTTAGTGATAGCATAATACTGTAGGTCAGCAGCATTGGTTGGGAACTCCATACACTGGCCTCCTTGTTCCTGTCTATGGTCCAAGTTCTTTTCTTACCAATTCTACTCTAGTGTTTACCTTTCCTTCTTTCTCTCCCTTGGGAAGAAAAAGGGCTAAGTGTTACAAAGGCTCACTGAATTAAAACTGGGGAATTCTTGTCTACCAGCAGAAACAGGATTCTGCCAAAATCTACTTAGAATAATATAATATATGGTTAGAAATATTCCTTCCAAATCTGAAATTCATTGTGCTTCATCTTGGTATTTCCAGATAGATGGGATGATGGGCTGTTTTAAACAAACTATCTAGAAGCTTGAAGGTTTGTTAGTTTGATTTTTTCCAATTTTCAGATCAGATATTTGATACCAGGAAGGCTTTATCTTTTGTTCCAAAGAGATGGGAGTTAGTGACTTGCATAGAAACTCCAATTAAACTGTCTAACATCCTGATTTAGTATAATATTTTACTTAATTCTAAGTCAGTGTAATTTTTCAGTGAATGCAATTGTATACCATGTAATAATTCACAAATAGTTATAATTAGTTATCAGGCACTGAGGCTTCCAGAACAGAGCACATTGCTCAAGATAGCAAAATGTCTAATCAATGTAGCTCCAGGAGAAGAAATTATTTGGTGAAGCAATGTGCTGCAAAAAAAGGAGGACCTGGTTTTAGAGAGAGAAGACCTGAGTCTATCTACTGGTCCTTCCGCTTACTATCTGGGTGACTGTAGCAGCAAGCACCCCAACATCCCCAGGGTGGCTGCCAACACAGGTTCTTAGATTTACTTTTCTAAAGGAAAGCAACTCAAAATGGGTTAATAAGCTTACTTTAATCAATCAAGCATATATCATTTACCTAGCTCAGGGGATAAAAAGGTCAGCATCCCGAACATCAGAGTATACAGACAGAACTTACAAAACAGAGAAACAAACAGATCAAGCAGACAGGCTTCCAAACTGTCCAACCATTACATCAATACCAAATCACAGTTACCAGAGAGGGAAGCATCAACATCTGAGTTTTCAAAGACAGGGAGCTCTCAACGGCTGCCCAGAGTCTCATCTGGTCAAATCACACAACACCTCTCAAAGTGAGCCCCAAAGCAAAGCCTCACATCAGGGATTATATAGCCTTCTCCTGGGTCAGAGAATGTAACCACCCTCTTGACCCACTGCCCAATCACACAGCATCAAGGTGTAGGCATTGTGAAAACCAAACCTCCTGACACAGGCTCCATGTGACCACATTCAGCCTATTAGGAGGCAGAGTATATTTTTAAATCAAGGAAGGTTCTCAGAGTCTCTTAAGCCTATCAAAAGGCCTGTGGGCAGGGAAGATCTTTAAATTCTCATTTCCATTACAGTGACATTTGACAAATCATTTTACTACTCTTCCTCAGTTTCCTTGTCTGTAAAGTAAATGGGAGGGATGGTGAAGCCAACATGATGGATTAGAGGCAATAACCCAGAAGAACTCTCTCTACATTTCCCTTTAAATTTACTACTTTAAAATAGCACTTCCAAACAAATTTTGGAGTGGCAGTGTCAACAAGAGCTCAAAATAAGACTTTTTTTTTGCGTTAGAAAACATAGGAGATCAGCAAGAGAGGATACTTGTATCGATGCCTTTATAGACTGTACACATGCTTCTGCTGCAGTAATAGCAGCAGCAGCCACAGCAGCTTTGGAAGCTCTCAGCCCAGAGGAGTTAAGAGGGTCAGATAACTGGTAAAAAAGAAATTACAGGGGACCCACTGCTGGCACTGGGAACAGCTAATGCTGATGAGCATTTTATTTCCATATACAGTTCTGGGATGTAGTTGCAGGGTAGAGAGGAGTGCATGCATTCAGTCAAAAGGAAGCAGGAACCCTGGTCACAGTTGCAGAATCAAGAAAAGAACTAGTCTTTGCAGCTGCAAGGAAACAGGGACATTCCTGGGTAAAGACAAGAGTGTAGGAAAGAGAGCATTCACCATACCTCTCCCAAGATCACACTACTTTCGAAGCACTGAAAACTTGCAGATGCTTAAAACTAACTCTAAAAATGGCTGTATAAATAAAAGCCTGAAGGTTGACCCAGTGCCTCCTCACCCCCAGCTAAGCAGAGCTCAACTTTAACATAAAGTTCAAAGTCAAAAAACAGATGTGAAAAAAAAGAACAAACAACAACAACTTAACCATTAAAAAATAATAATAATGGCAGGAAACACCAAGAAACAAATTCAGAAAAATGAAATAAAGTGAAAAAATAGCTGTGACCAATGCCTCAAAGGAAAATGTTAATTGGACACAAATCCAACAAGAATTCCTGGAAGAGTTAAAGAAAGGAATGAATGCTAAAGGAAAAACTGGGAAAGAAATAAATGATGAAAGAAAATTATGAAAGGAGATTTAACAGACTGGTAAAAGATTCACAAAAATATTAAAGAAAATAGCACGTTCAGAAATAGATTTGGCCTAATGATAAATGAGGCACAAAATTTCACTGAAGAAAGAAATTGTATCTTTATAAATGTTCTTTTGCTCCTGTTTCAGAGTGCAAGGTGCAAGGATATGCTGGTAAATCTTTAACAACCAGCTCTATACAGAAATAAATATATGTAGAATACACAGCATTAACATTTTCTCAATCACTTTACTAAGTCTACACAATCAGCAAGAAACAAATCAAGCACTGATTTGTAGTGTTTATAAATTTCCAAGGTGGAAATACTCACACTGAAAATCTAGCAGCTGGCTCTCACAAGCTGGCTCCAACACACTCCTAGGGAAATGATTCTACTTGATGAAATTAATGGCCTTGATATCATGTTGCTATGTCTTCTGTAACCTGACTTCTGCACTTATCAGTTCCCTTACACAAGCTCAACCTCACCTTTTTCCTAAAAACATAGAACCAAAACACATCTAGAGTTGGAAAGGATCTCAGTGTTGCCCAATTCCCTCATTTTCTAAATAAGGAAACAAGTGAAGTTAAGGAATTTCCCAAGACTGAACAAGTAGTTAGCATTCAAGTCAAGTAACTCCACCATCTCCAATGTCAAAATTCTTTCTTCTGCACTATATTATTTTTCATATCCCCCAAATCCCTCAGATGTTTGATTCTTTTTTTCTAATCTACAGCTAACTCAGTTTTCTTCTTCCTTTTATTGTCAGTTTATTGAAATGTCTATACACAGTACCTCTACTTTCTCATCACTCATTCAGTCTTCAGTATCTTAGAAGCTGATATCTATCTCTATTGCCCTACAGAAATTAGAAATTATTCTGTCTATAAGGTTATCAATGACTTCTTAATTGTAAAATCCAAAGGCTTCTTTTTAGACCACATGCTCCTAGACCTATATGAAGAATATATCACTTAACTATTTCCTTCCTAATTTGTTTTTACCTTTGACTTTTCACCTCATGTCTCTTTCATTGCTCCTTTTGAATCTCCTGTATGTTCCTTATACCTTTTTCATGTCATTAAAGTAAATATCACTCAAAATTTGATCATCACTGTGCTTCTTCTCCCTTCTTTCTGAGTCATCTGATTGACTTTCTATGGTTTCATCTATCATTTGCAAGCATAGTGGGAGTAAATTTATATCTCAGGCCTTGATCTTTTTTTCCTTAGTAAAACTTTCATGTCCAGCTGTCTACTGATAATCTTAACCTAGATGTCCCACTTAGACCTGAAACTCAAAGTCCTTAGATGATCATCTTTTCCATGACACACAGATTCCTTATTCCTACTCTTGGCTACTCTATTACAGAATATATTGAATTTAAGTAAAGGAGGTTCTGTTAGTGGGAGTTAGAAATATAATGATTTGACCAAAAAAAAGTAACTTCAATCCACCACCATAAGTAAATTGCTTCAATTTTTCAACTAATATAAAATATTCATAGAAGCAAATTGAGATATTGTTATCACTCTAAACTTCAGTTGTTCTAACATTCATTTGTATATGGTTCATTTTAATTCAGTGTCAGCTTCTGATAGAAGAGTATTTCAAGGAGGTATACAAGTTTAGTGGCCCTTGGATCCTCCTTGCAATTTTTGATACATGAATTTATTGTACCTTAAAACTTATGAGGACCTATCCCATGTTGTATGCCTGTAAAATACTGTATTATTTTTAACCATAAAATATTCATATGACTTCCTCTCTTCACAAGGGTCACGTGAATATGAAATAGAACAGCATGTTCTCATTTCATAGAAAGATGAGAATATAAGGACAATTAAAGTAGTCGGTAAGTACCCCTCTAACTCCTTGCAACTTGTTCCTCTTCTTTTTTTTTTTAAAGCAATTGGGGTTAAGTAACTTGCTCAAGGTTACATGGCCAGTCATTATTTATGTGTGGGTGCTCATTTTCTGAGGCCGGATTTGATCTCGGGTCATCCCAACTCCGAGGCCAGCAGCTCTTACTCACTGAGCCACCTAGCCACCCCTTCAGGGCAATTGGGGTTAAGTAACTTGCCCAAGGTTACACGGCTAGGTTTTTGTTTGTGTGGATTAAGTGTCTGAGGCCGGCTCCGAACTCAGGTCCTTCTGACTCCATGGCCGGCGCTCTATTCACTGCGCCACCTAGCCGCCCCAACTTGTTCCTCTTCTTATAAGAAGAAAGTATTAAGTGATTCTTTAAATCCTTCACAGTAAAACTCAATAGTATCAACTAACACTTATGTTTCTCCAAAAGATCCTCAGTCAGGGGCAAGAAGGATGATATTTTTAATTAAAGATTTTGGTCCCTGTAATGGAAATGTAAATTTTTAAGATCTTCTCTGCCTCTAGGCCCATTGATAGGCTTAAGTGTACCTGGAACCTGTGCTGGGAGGCTTGTTTTTCAGGAGATACTTTGTGAGTGAGCAGTGGGTCAAGAGGGTTGTTACATTTTCTGACCCCAGAGAAGGCTATATAAATCCTGATTTGAGGCTTTGTTTTGGGGCTCACTCTTAGAAGCGTTGTGTGAATTGACCAGAGGAGACTCTGGGCAGCCATTGAGGGATTTCAAAACCCAGATGTTGATGTTTCCCGCTCTGGTAACTGACTAGGTATGAATGTAAGGGTTGGACGGTTGGATGCTTCTCTGCTTGATCTGTTTGTTTCTCTGTCTTGTAAATTCTGCTTGTAACCTGTTGGTATACTCTGAAATTTAGGGTGCTGATGTTTTCCCCTGAACTATCTGTGAGTATATGTTTGATTGATTAAAGCAAGATCGTTAACCCATTCTGACTTGTTTTCCTTTAGAAAAGCAGATCTAAGAACCTGTGTGGGCAGACATCCTGGGGATGCTGGGGTGCTTGCTGCTACAGTCCCCAACAAGATATATGCTATTTTGGCAAGTATTCAGGTTAGGCCCTACAGCCAGGTCAAGGTCGTGAACCCACATAAAGTATTACTAAAGATTTATGGGCCCCTTACTTAAGGGATAATTTATCTTTGTGAGCTCTCTGGATGGAACCCATATCACAGTAAAAGCACAGTAGATAAACAGGATCACAGAAGAATTAAGCCAATACTGTACTGAAGAAATAGTGTCATTTTCCTAGAATAATAATTATGGGCCAGAGTAGTAGGAGGGATGAAAGTGATCTATACCATTATTTTTGATGCAGAGAAAAATGCAAGTCTGGAAAAGGCCAATTTTAGATAAGGTGAGTCAGAAACAGGGCAAACATAACAGCAAAATCAACATCCTGCTCCTAATAAAAGATGTTTAGGTAGGCAGTTCAGAGCATAATGAGTAAGAAATCTTAGCTGGGGGGCAGAGCCAAGATGGCAGAGTAGAAACAGCTGATCCAAGCCACTCTGCCCCCAGATTCCCCCCAAACTATGTAAAAGGAAACTCTGAACAACTTCTGGAGCCCCAGCACCCACAGAACAACACAGAGAAGCTAAGCTCCACCTGAGGACAGCCCAGCAGCCCTGCAGAAGGACCAGCACAGCGAGTCTGGGAAACCGGCAGTGCTCAGCACCCAGAGCACGGGAAGCCCAGCCGAGCCGAGCCCAGGTCCACGTGAGCCGAGGTTTTAGCCCCAGGTCGGCAGGGCCAACAGCCGGCTGGAGGAACCCCAGAACACCAGGAACTGTGGCGACCCCAGAATTATCAACATAGACATGCTTAGGACAAAGTAAGAGGTTAGTGTCCTATGGACTTTGGGACAAGTACTTGGGGAATGCGTCAGCTACCTCCCCTGGGGACTAAAAGCCACTGAGGAGACACACCATTTTGCAGTTTTCAGAGGCAGCTCCAGCTACTGGCCTGCACAACTGTAGGGAGATCCAACAATCAGTCTTGGAGGGTAATCACTCTTGCTATAAACTCCCTGGATCTGGATTGTGATCTAGGGTGGAAGTTGT
>WOXC01002936.1:0-88454 GCA_011680675.1 Gymnobelideus leadbeateri | reverse complement strand
GCCTTCCCCTTCAAAATGACCGTGAGTGTGTGTGTGTGTGTATTCATACCTATTACATACATTTGCATGTATAGCTTTCCCAAATGAAAATCTAAGTTCCTTGAGGGCAGACATCTTCATTTTTATGTCTGTATCCCCAGTGCCTAGCAAAGTGCCAGAAACATAGTAGGAACATGATAAATGTTTGATTAAATTGAAGGATTATATTAACACAATTTCATATTATTTATTTTATTTACTTAATATTTATATTATATTAGCACAATTTTAAATTAATAAAATTTTAAATTACTATCTCCATTGGTAGAGAGAATTCTTTATAATGAAATCACAGATCACTTGTGGGTTTAATAATAAATAATACAATTATTATAGGATATATTATTATAGGATAAGGCATGAATATAATTTCCTATATAGCATTCTTTATTTATGATATAATAATATTATAGTCATATATCATGCAATAAAATAATATAGTATAATAAAACTAACATAATTATGTGATATTATACAACTGTTGTGATAATTATTGTTTTGTGTTTGCATATTAACATGAAAACTTAGAATCCATGAGTTGAATCAGACCTTAAAAATCAAATGGTTTGAAGCTCTCAGTTTCGATATAAGGAATTTGATAGCCACTGATATAAATACTATGCAATGTTATTAATATAATCATTATAATTATGATGATGATTTTTTGTATATTTAACATTAAGACTTAAAATGCATGAGTTGAATCAAACCTTAAAAATCAACTAATCAAAATATCTCAGCTTAGAAATAAAGAAACTGACAGAGAGGGTTAAACAATTTACCTCAAAATCCCAGAGTGAGTCAGTGAAATAAAACTGGGATTAGAGCCCAGGCCTCTCTATTCCAAAAACTCCAAAATCCTTGTACAATAAAGATTATAGATAACTACAGGTCAATGAGCTGGGAAGATTCTAGAGTTGCTCATTAAGGACAGCAAGGGAATTTAAAAAAAAAAAAAAGGAATCAATGATGACAAAAAGCCAGCACTGGCTTTATCAAAAACAGGTTGTGTTAGACTAAGCAATTTTTCTTTTTTGGGAGGATAGAAAGGGGTAATAAGGTTACTAAATTGGTAGCTCAGGTGAAGAGTACAGATATGTTTTACCTAGATTTTGGTAAAACATTTATTAAAGTATCTTATTTTCTTCTTGTGAAGTACAGAGAGATGTAGACTAGATGGAGGGTACAATTAGAGGGCATCAGAACCACCTGAACGGCTGGTCTCAAAGAGTAGGCAGTCATTAATCAGCCAATGTCAGCTTGGCAAAGTCAGGGGAGGAGTGGGCTGGAGCCCAATGAAGGGCCCTGTGCTGTTAAATATTTTTGCCAATTACTTAAGTAAAGGCATGTTTATCACATTAGCAGATGACACAAAATTGGAAGGCACCATTAACACAATGGAGGATGGAGTCAAGATCCAAAAAGATTTTGACAGGCTAGAACATCAAGCTGATTCTAATAAGAAAAAATTCTGTATGGATAAATGTCAGGTCTTATACCTGAGTTTTCAAAAGTCAACTTCCCAATGACAAAATGGGGAAGACATGATTAGACGGTAGTTTATCTGAAGCAGATGGGAGACTTTTCAGTGGCTCCATATGGGTCAGCAGTATATCAAGGCAGGCACAAACTCCATATGGGTCAGCAGTATATTGAAGAAGGCACAAAAGCCAAGAAAACCTTGGATTTGAGTGAAAGAGGCCCAGCTTCCAAGAGTCAAGAGGTCTTTCTGTACTCTCGTCTGGATCAAACTACATCTGGAGTACTGTCTGGAAGAATGACGGTTTTAGGAAGGATGCCAAGTCTGAGAGTATCCAGAGGAAGGCAAACAGGATTATGAAAAGCTGTGAGCTTATACCATATAGAATATTAGCTGAAGGAACCAGGACTGTTTAGTCTAGAAAAGAAAAGGCTCAAGGGAGATAGACCACTATCTGCTAGTATTTGAAATGCTGTCATCTGCAAGAGTCCCTAGTAGACTCATTCTCCTTTTGTTCCCTCCCTTCCTTCCCCTATCCCATTCACCAGAAAGCAGACCTAGGAGCAGTAGGAGGGCAGATTTGGGCTTAATGGGAGGACAAACTTCCTAGCAATCATAGCTCTGCAAAAGCAGAATTGGCTGCCTCAGGAGGTGATGAGATCTATTCACTGGACGGCTTCAAGGAGAGAAGCTGGATGAATACTTGTTTGATATGTTGTAACTAGCATGGGTTCTTTTTCAGTTTTGGCTTGAACTAAATGGGTACTCGAGTCCCTTCTGATGAAAAAATTCTGTAATTCTTATACCAGGTGTTTCATGAGTTCTTCATGTTAAATAGCCTTCTGTGAAATATATCCAAGAATGAGTTACCCATTTTATAAATATAAGCCCCTGAAGATGAGAAACTTCATTCTTATAAGGTATCTTAGATATTTCTGAACCAGGAACTGCACACAGATGGCTACTTAGCTCAGGTCTGATTAAAATATAATAACAGAAAAATAGAAAACACTGGGTAATAGAAAAAGACTGAACCAAGAGTCGTGAGACATGAACTCTAGTCTTGGTTCTATCATTAACTAGTTACATGGCCTTGGGTAAGACTCTGTGCCTTAGATTCCTTTCCTGGAAAATGGGAAGACTATCTGCCCTACATACCTCACACGAGTTTGTGAGGAGCACATATAAATTAAGCATCATAGAAATATAAGCTACTGTCATGAATGAAAATCCCCACAAGACAGAGTTTCTGGGTAATTAGCTAATAAACAGCAAATTGATGGTCAGTGGTTTATCTTAGTAATCACAGACCCCAAGGGAGACTCAAAAACTCCTTAAATCAGATGTGACAGGGAACACCCCTGACAAATGAAACTCAACTCTAATTAGTGGACATTTAATGAGGTGGTGGGCTAAAAGTCTTCAGCTCCCCCAGCTGAGAACTTGGCTTGATCATGAGGCTCAGCAGCTTCTAGGCATCTGGGAAGGGAAACCATATACATCTGGACCTCTGTGGCTAATTTTCTCCTTCAAGAGCTGGGCTGCCCTAAACTCTAATGGAGGGGATCAAGGACAGAGGCTTCCTCCCCCAGGCAAAGGCTCAATTAGACTGAATTCTGTTTATGCTTTAAACAGAAATTAGGTTTGCCACTTGGGTGGGGTCCTGCCCAACCTAGTTAAGAAGCCCAGAGAGCTAAAAGTAATTATATTACTCAGGCATGTCCTATAGAGACCGACTGATCTTTTCAGGGAATTAGATTTTAACAAAAACAAGAAGAAAGGGGTGGATCACAAATTAATAGTTATTCATGTAAAAGCATAATATTAATTTATCTCACTATCATAATTAGAAGGGGAAAGGGGGGCAAAATGAAAGCTTAAGAATATGAACTGAAATGAAAGCTAATTCATTCATTTGAATGCACACGTAAAGGATTATGATAAAAAGTGAGAGAAAATATGGCTTTGATATAAAAAAGATAAGGAAAAATCCAGTGTTAGGCTGAGAAGAACTCCTTTGACATAAGTGTCACAGTCCAGTGAAATTAATTCCACCCTTAGGCTGTTAGCAAGAATTTATTGCTTGCCTACTGTGTGCAGAGCACAGTAGGGAACAGAACATAGGGTAATATGAAAAGAAAATCAAGCGTAAAATAAAAAAGGTCATGCACACAGCCTTTAGCAAAGTCCACACAAAAATGCAATACAATTCAGCTGGCAGTTACTAGGTGCCTACGACATGTGCTAGATATGCTTGGAATACAAAGACAAAGATGAAAGGGTCTCTGCCCACTAGCACCTGACATTCTTTTGGAAGAGGAAAGGCTAGGAAAGAGCAGAAATGAAAATGTCACTGAGTCAAGTAGAGAAGACAGGAGTGTAATCAGAAAGACAGGGGGCATCTATCACCTTCAACTAAAGATGCCTTAAGATGCCAGGACAGACAGATATCAGGTCTAGACTGAATGCTAGAGGGGACAAGCTGACAGGCTACTTGGGACAAAACAATCAATGCCCATTCTGGAAATGTAACAGAGTACAGGGAAGCTCTGGCTTGTATGGCAGAGCTCGCCTCTGGTCTGATCTGTGTACAACATATCATTAGCTTATAAGTGACTTTATCTGCCTTCAAATGGAGTCAGCCTCAGTGCCATTATGGCACAATGCATTTCCTCTATAGGGAGATGTATTTCTTCCTCATTACAGCTAATGACAGCAAGAGACAGCCCTAGAGATGCATTTAGGATGTATGAGACATCCTTGAGGGCTGAAATCACAGGGGAGAAATAGGTTTGCTTGGCAGGGTATTGACACTGCTATGGAGCAATGCCCTGGGGCCTTTCCAATGTTCTTAGCAAGGCTACTCCTGCACAAAGACCTGCTCTGGGTTTATTATCATTTATACCATTTATGTGATTTTTTTATATGACGGCTCAAGAAGCAATCTTAAAGACCTATTTTCTATTACTGTTTCATCTCCTGGGTATAATAGTCAGAAATATGCCATTTTGGGTGAGTTCATACCAATTCATTTCAGGAGTCAGCTCAGGTGCCTCTTTGGTTTTAAAAATTAATTTTCCAGAAGGAGAAAGGGGCCAGGTCAGATTATCCCAGAAGATAAGGAGTTTAAGCTTCTGTATCCACTTTGTTATAGTTTCTATTCCCTATATACTAACTTTCATCCTAGAAGCTTCCAAGACCTATGAAACCATAGGTCTTGACCCAAAGAGAAAAAAATACATTTAGGAAGTTCTTTGAGCCATGAACTGTTGTTTCCTCCTTCAATCCATAAACAAAAAATATGGCCATGTAATATGTAAATAATGACCTTCTTCTATGGAGAAGGAAATGGCAAACTATTTCGGCATTTTTACCAAGAAAACCCTATGGACAGCATTGGCATGGGATGGTCCACGGGATCACTAAGAGTCAGACAAGATACTTGGACAAGGAAACAACAATAACCACCTGACATTTACATAACAATTGTTAGGCACAGAATTTTTATATAAATTACTTGATTTGCTCTTCATAACCTATATATGAGACCCGCAAACAGGTTATCATAATTCCCTTTTTACAGAAGATGCACCATGTATTTTACACAGAGATTAAATTAAGTTCCAAAATTAGTTAATACAGCCAGTTTGTTACAGAGCTCGGATAAGAGCTCAGGTCTGCAGACTACCAACCCTGTGCTATTCTCTCTACAGCCAGCGGAGGGGGATGAAGGGAACTTCCTTTCCTTTGGGAAACAAATTTCATAGAGCTTGCTTCCTTTGAGAATGTTTTTCCTTAAGAAGCTGGCTCCGCTTTTTGGCCTTGGTTTTAAAATTATAAGGATAAGCCATTGCACCAACTGACTGACTGGTTCATAAGCTTGTTAGCATGATCCTGGGCTATGCCAAGATACATAGGAGGTCTAGCTTGGAACTGGCTGATTTGCTGGTAGAAGGGGAAAGAAAGTTCTGCTTTGGAGGACAGCATATCTCGATGTTTTCCAGTGGTGGTGGTGTTAAATATTACACACGCACACAGGATGTTGTTGCTTCTCCAACTTCACCCTTTTCTCCCTTTCTCAGTTTCAGAGGTTACTGCTGAATAAATTTAAAAAAAAAAAAAACCTGAGCAAGCTAAGAGAGAGATGGGGTAAGAGAGTGAAAATGGGCCAAGGAATGAGGGAGGGAGAAGCACCTCCAAGAGGGCCTGAGCCCCAGATTGATTAAAAGGAAAATTGCACACTGTCCCATTCCCAATCTTACCGTCAAGATACCAAAATTACAACAGTGGAGCTGAGGAATCATGAGTAGGTATGCAATAAGAACAACTATCTCTAATCCCTTAGCAATGGTTATCAAACTAGAGAAATTTGTTTCAGAGAGGCCTGCCCCTACACTGTGTGACTACAACCTTTAGAGTTTTTCAGTGGCTTATTTGGGGGCCAAATCCCAACACCATGTATAAAGTCTTGTTGCTATAATTAAAAGAGACCTAGATGGCGCAGTGAATACAGCACCAGCCCTGGAGTCAGGAGAAGCTGAGTTCAAATCTGACCCCAGACACTTGACACATTATTAGCTATGTGACCTTGGGCAAGTCACTTAACCCCAATTGCCTTCCCTTCCCGCCTCAAAAAGAATCAAGAGATCTCACCTAAACCATTTTGTGAACTTTTTTCTTTTTTAGGAAAACAATTAAGTTGGGGATCCTGACACTTGTCCATCACGACATGGGTACTGAAACCTTCAGGTTCACTGGTGTAATACACAATGGAAACCCTGTAACCTGTCAGCAAAGATGGAGGAGAGCTTTTCACTGGCAGGGGAAAAAAGGGTGGCAGTCAGGAAATCATAAGGAAAGAGGAATGGGGGGATAGAAAAGAAATACAATAATATTTTACATTTGTCTAGCATAGTAAGCTTTCCAAAGCATTTTTATACATCTCATCTGATTGCAGCTCCTTAACATCTAGGCTGAAGGGGAGAGTTGACTGGAAAAGAGATAGATATAAGGACAGAGAAAAACACAGACAGGACTGAAAGTAGAAAGGGATATAAGGTAGAGATTAAGGGGCAAAAGACAGAGGAAGAAAAAATACAAGCAAAATGTTAAGATAGGAATCTCTTTAGGAAATCTTCCCTGACCCCAGAAAAGATACTCATGCGTTAACATTTTCCTGTGGAGACAATCCACCTCTCTATCCATCAATATCTCTGTGAACTGTACCATCACTCTTTCTAGGATTTTATGGAAGAAGTTGCTTGAAAAGGAAAAAATAGTGAATACATCTGACTCAGCTTCTAGGATGGTGAAGGAACTCCAGTTCATGTCATACAAGAATCAGCTCAAGCACTTGGGAATGGTGAGCCTGGAGAAAATTTAGGGTGGGGAAAAGTACATGATAGCTATCTTCAAATGGGTGAAGAGTAGCCAACTGGAAGACGGACTAGATTTCCACATAGCATCCAGGGGCAGAATTAGGAACAATGGAGAGAAGAGGCAACTTTAAGATAGGAAATGTTTTTAACAATCAAAACTAACAAAATCAGAACTGGCCGCCACAGGAGATCATGGGTTCCTTATCACTAGAGTCTTTGAGTATAGCCTGGATGACCTTTTGTTAGTTATATGCTGAAGAAAGGATTTTTCCAGGTTGGACTATATGTCCCCTAAGGTCCTTCCAATCTGGAAATTCTATAACCAAGGATTCTCCCAAGTGAGAGGTGAAAGACTTAAGAAATGGAAAATCAACGTTGTACTCAATACTGTAATCAAAAGCCTCTTTCCATCTCCTCAAGGCTATAGGCTATCTATTCCATTATGCTCTCCCAAGTGCCTATAATAGTGAATGTAAATATGGTAGGTTATCAGAAAACAGAAACACACACAGAATCAAATCTTGGTTCAAGACCATGGTATTTAGGCAAAGAAAAGGGTAGTTAGAAATATTTTTTCTTTCACAGGATAAGAATGAATTTTGAAGTGAACAGGCCATGACAATGTAGCACATACATATGGGGACTCAAGTCTGACCACATTCTCCTGGAGGTCACCTGACTTTGGCCTTACATTTGACTCTTGTTGCTATATATTTAATTTGTTAACTCCAAACTCTAAAGTAACCTTGATAAGATATACCTCATTAATTTGAGTCCCCACTCCAATTTATGAAACACCAATTATCTAATGAAGTTGAGAAGCTGCCTTTGCCACTAGAAATTATTTTACTCATCCATATTTAAATAAATATTTAAAATGTCTAAATATTCATGTAATTAACAAATGAAACTAATACCATCTTTAAAGTCTCTTCAAAGTCTTAAAATATCAGCAGTTGATTCCTTTGAAGTTTTCTGGAAACTTAAATTTCAAGGCATTCATTTTACTCTAGATAAATTACTAAAGTCTATTCCTCTTTAGTATTAGTCCCTTCTGTTTTCTCTTTAAAAAACACAGAAAAATCTCTCCCCAAATATACTGTGCTGCTAGCTCCTTAAAGACCACACTAAATTCTCTGTATAGGATTTCCTCATAAAATAACAAGACAGTTTCCATTAAAAACACAAACAAAAACAAGTCCTTCCTCCTCACATCCTCTCTCTTCTCTCCAGCTCTTCCTACATACACTAGGCACTTAATAAGTGCTTGTTGACTGGCTGTCACACAGATCTTAACTAGTTATTGGGTCAAGGAAAAAAGCTTCACTTCCTCCTTATTCCTTAGGGAGACGTACTTCACAGCAAACCATTTCTCTCATCCAATCAGTCCCTTCCAACTGTCCGTCTAACTGTCCTTTTCCCAACATGGCATCTTAACTTAAAGCCACAGTAACAATAGCTGAGCTCCTTTTTCTTGGTTCTTAAAGAAACAGCAAAAGTTTCCATGAGCTATGTACATAAAAGGCAGGTGATGTTGAAACAGCTGGAGAAGATGAGGATGGTCAGAATGGTGATGAGCCTTCAGAATAAATAGTATGACAAATGGTCAAAGGAATTAGAAGAGATATTTCAAAAAAGGAATATAAGAGCCGTCTTCAAATACCTAAAGAGCTACACACTGAAAAGAGACTAGGCCTTTTACTTGGCCTCAGAGGGCAGAATCATACAATAACAACAATAACCATGATAATTATAATAATAGTTATTCTACAGCACTTACTATGGGCTGGGCACTCTACTAAGTGCTTTATAATTATCTCATTTGGTCCTCACACAGCCCTGGGAGGTAGGGATTATTCTTATCCCCATTTTGCAGATGAGGAAACTGAGGCAAACATAGATTTAACACTTGCTCAGTGTCACACAGCTAGGAAGTGTCTGAGGCCAAATTTGAACTCAGGCTGGCCTGACCCAGGCCCTCCTCTCCACTGTGCCATCTAGATATAAGCAATGTGGAGAAGTTGCAGGACGGGCAGCACAAAGCCTGGGAAATATGGTCAGTTACACACACAAAATAAGTAAGTCTGAAGCAGAGAAGTAAGGTGGAGAGTAGGCCTCACTATATGTTCACTTGGTTTTTGTTCTGGCCTCCTCTTTTCATTTCTATGGGAGACCCAAAGGACACAAGAGGATCTGAGGAAAAGTGGGTGATTTCAAACTCAAACAGAGTTTGTTAGAAAGGCTGCCACTGAATGTAATTCACTGGGGAATGTAATTTGGCCATGAAAAATTAAAAAGGAATCATATGGACTCTTCACCCTAAGTCAGGTAGAGGAGTGGGAAAGAGATGTGATCCTGCTAAGTAGGGGGAAGCAGGGTCCAAAGAAGAATAGATGCCCACAGGCTCTAAGTAGCTGGCTGGTGATTCTCTGTTCCACAAGACAATGATGCCCCTTGGAATCTGAGACTCCAAGAGCTCCCTGATCCCATGACTAATGGTGAAACAGCACCTGAGTTTTCTCCCTAGTACGGGTACTGTATTAGAAGGGGGTCTTCCTTCCACACTCACAGAGTGAAGCTTAAGTTACAGGGCTCTAAGCAGAAGATGACAGAAACCACTCTTTTGGAGAAAAGGAAACATTTAACTGAACACTCCAGCTAAAGGAAAAGGCTGGGTATTAAAGAGAAGCTTTACAATGCTCAGGCGTTATTATATCCAGCAGCAGCCATAAGACTAGCAAGAACAGCTCAAATATATCACCAGAGGTCAATGAGCATCCTATATTATCAAAGCTATTGAGTTCTCCTTCCGTGTGTGAGATCTGACCATAAGTGCTCCCAATCTGTAAGCTTCTCCACATATTCCCTAAGGGTATCCATTCTTCTCAACTGATATGTATATACAGGCATACCTTATTTTATTGTACCTTGCTTTATTACATTTTGCAGGTATTATCCTTTTTACAAATTGGTTTATGGCAACCCTGCATTTAATAAGTCCAGCAATGTCATTTTTCCAACAGCATGTGCTCACATCATGTCTTTGTGTCACAATCTTTGATGTTACTATTGTAATTGTTTTGGGCTGCCATGAACCACTCCCATATAAGACAGATAACTTACTCAATAAATTGTATGTATTCTGACTGCTCAACTGACCACCATTTTTCCATCTCTCTCCCACTCCTCCAACTATTCCCTGAGACACAACAATATTGAAGAATATTACACAAACTCAGTTGATAAAGCAGTGGCAGGGTTTGAGAGGACTGACTCCAATTCTGAAATAAGTTCTAGTATGGGTAAAATGCTATCAAATGGCATCCCATGCTACAGAGAAATCTTTTGTGAAAGGAAGAGTCAAATCGATGCAGCAAGTTTCATTGTAGTCTTATTTCAAGAAATTGACACAGCTTCCCAAACTTCGGCAACTATCACCCTGGTCAGTCGGCAGCCATCAACAAAGAGGCAAGACCCTCCACCAGGAAAAAGATTATGGCTCTCTGGAGGCTCAAATGATGGTTAGCATTTTTAGCAATAAAGTATTTTAAATTAAGGTACATAACATTTTTAGACATAATATTATTGCACACTTCCTAGACTACAGTATAAATATAGCTTTTATATGCACTGAGAAACCAAAAAATCTGAGTGACTCATTTTATTGCAATATTTGCTTTATTGCTGTGGTCTGGAACCAAACTTGTAATATCTCCAAGGTATGCCTGTTCTTGTGGAAGAATATGCCCCTGGTTTACAGGGAAAATATTACGTCCTCTGGCTTTGTCACAAAAGTAAACACTTTAGTGGAGTCTCATAAGCTATGGTTTTCAGTGGCTGTGGAATCAGAGAGTAAATTGAACCTGAATTTTTTTTTCTGGAGGATGGGGAGGAGTTAGTTCCAGTGTTACATAAGGAAAATCTTCCTAATAATTAGTACTGTACTATCAAAAAAGTGGAATGGGCTTTGGGAAGTAGTGGGTTTTTTTCTGTCTCTGTCTCCTCTCTCCTCTCTCTCTCTCTCTCTCTCTCTCTCTCTCTCTCTCTCTCTCTCTCTCTCTCTCTCTCTCCCTCTTATTCTGTTTTTCAAAGACTAGATGACCACTTTTAAGTTGTAGAAAAGATACTTATTCAGGAAAGATTGGTCCAAATAGCTTCCAAGCTTTCTTCCAATTCTGACATCCTTTGATTCTGAGTAGGAAGAGGATCTTAAAACAATTTCAAGGATGTCACTTAACCCCTTCCAACAAGTACAGAGAAAGTACATTTGAATACCCTAACTTGGAAACTAGCAAAAAAAAAGTCCTGGGAGGTATATTTTCAGTTTTCTGGGAGTGGAAAGAGGGATGCATATGAGGGTTTAGCAAAACTCAATTTAAGCCCCATGGAGCTACCAAATTTCAGCAGAGTCACCAAACTATAAATTGGAGAAATAGGTGCTCAGGGATCTTCCTTTGCCCATCAGCCCTCACATCTAGATAGCACGTCAGCTATACACACCATCTGATACGGTACTTTTAAACCAGGCACAGACAAGTTCAACCTATCAGCTCTCTCCTTAATTTATTAGCAGAAGTGAAAGTTGGCAATTAGTCTATATTGTACCATGAAAATTTGTGGGCTTTCTTTAAACTTATATTACTATGGAAATAACTCTAGACTTCAAACAAGACAAATTCCTATTCATCCATAGCAACTGCTTATAAACTAACTACTAAAATCGAAAACTAGCAAATATGTTTATATATTATCTAATGGTCTCATCTCCAGTTTCTCAGAGACGTAGCCACAAAAGACACTGAAGAAAAACTTATTTCCCATTACCATCTATTATGTATTAAAAACCCTCTAACAATAAATCAGGATTCTGGAGTGGGAAGGCACTTTCTGGATCATTTAAAATTCTACTCATTAATCTTACAAATGAAGAAACTGAATTAAAAAATTAGCGAAAAAAATTACTTAAGGTCACACAACCTATGGCAGAACTGGGATAAGAATATGGGTTTCCTGACTCTCAATCCAATTAATGTTCTTTACACAAAACCAAATGCTAACTTGCAAAGATAACAGAAAAAAGTGTGGAACATTGCATACAACTGTAAGACAGTTATTGTGTTGATTAGTTTTTGCTAGATTGTTTCTTCTTCTTTTTTTCTTAGAAGTAACTATTTGTTAAGTGGTGGGGAAGAACATATATTCAGAAATGAAAATGATATAAAATAAAAGATATTAATAAAATTTAAAACAAAAAAGAACACCACATGCTGGGTGCCAAAATCAAAAACAAAAGACACATTGCATGTTTGTTCCTAAATCCAACTTTCAAATATGCCAAATTAAATAGATTTTAGACCCTCCCTCAGTAAATTTCTCTCAAATTCAGTATATTTGGTATACTTAAGAGACTTGATGTAGTGGAAAGAGTACAGGGCTTGGAAGGGCAAGAATCATGACAGATGTGTTCCCATCTGAATTCTACCATTTGTTAGCTAGAAGAGTCATTTTATCTTTATTGAGATTCAGTTTTCTTATTTGTAAATGGGGATGATGATGTTCCCAAGGGTCAGTCTGGTTTAACATCAGGTGATCTGGACTCGAGTCAGAGGGCCCCTGGGCTCTCAAATCCCAGCTTTGACACTTACTAGTTGAATGTGAGTGTAGGCAAGGTACTTCCAATATAAAGTCTCAATATTACTTTGCTTTATTTTTCCCCAGTCATTAAATGTGAGATGCAATAAGAAACTTCAGGGAGATCACATGTCAGTGACTAGACTAGCTAAACCAGGAGTTATTCTGTTGAATAAAGGTTTTTGTGAGAAATCTTAGCACACACTTAATATATCCGAAAGCTTAGGAGCTGAATTCAGAAAAATGGATTTCAACTCAGTCAAACCCCAAAGGACAAAGCTAATAAATTACAATAATTACATCAGAATCGCTAAGCAGATTTTGGAACTCACCAAAGATTGATCAACAAAGGATAAAGGTTACTTGGTTTTATTGCAAATTTTGTGCATGACCAGTTAGCCTATAGTAAGGACAACCTACCTTCCTGAATGGCTACAAAAATGGAGATAAAACAGTTTCAGAGAATGCCATTTCATTTTAAAGGGTCCCTGAGGAAAAATTTCCAAATTAGGGCTGCCAAAAATCTGTCATTTCATGATTTGTTATGCAGTTTCAGCATTTGAAAGGCTGATATGTGTTACTACAAGTACATTTCAGATATAATCCCACCAAGTGTTGGTGGGGTGCCAGGACTATACAACACAAGGTGTAGGTTTTTCCTCAGACTTGAAATGGTAGCTCTCTGCTTCAGCTAACCCCAGTTTAAAATTACAGGTGTCCAACTTTAACCTTTAAAAATTCGCTTTATTAAAATAGTAAAGTTCAAGTAAATGGAAAAGGGAAACACGAATTTGCTCCTTAAGAACAGTAAAACCTCGTGCCTCCTTTCCTCCAATCAGAAAAGGCTACTTTTCCATTCACTCACTCTTCAGGGTAAGGAACAGAACAAATCTCTCTCCTCTCCTTCAGCTTATCTACATACAACCCTTGAGTTTATTTAACAGCTCAGAATGCCCTTAGCAACCCAGGCTGGACTTTTTATAAACTTGTTTCAGACAGATAATAGAAAGTGACAATAAGAGACCATTTTAACAGAAAATTAAAACTCCTACAACAAAGTAAAAAAAATTCAAAATACTACTTTACAAAAGGCAAATTAAAGTACATTATGCAAAGTATTTTGCTATATGTAATACAATGCATTTGAGTTATCTGTCTGATAGGTTGTAAAGACCAAGAGAATAGTTCACTCAAACTTTAAATAAACAAAATACCACACAAGCTAAATGTCTGGAAACAGTAACTCTCTTTTTCTATCTTTGAGGAAAGAAATAAGAATTTACATGCCAAGCACTTAAAAAAAAAATAAACATCTCATCTGATCATCACAAAAACCCTATGAGCTAGGAGCTACTATTCTCCTCATTCTAAAGTTAAGGAAACTGAGGGAAATAAAGGTTAAATAACCTGCCTAAGGTCACAGAGCTAAAGTGTCCAAAGTCATATTTGAATGCATGAGGGCCTTCAGTTGTCTCTATCTTTCAACCGACTAAAGCTAATTTCTCTAAGTTTGAAAAATTTGCCCTTTCTAACCCACTTCACGGATTGGCTAAATACAAAAAAGGAGCTAATATAACCATTTGTTTTACAACTCTCTAGTAATAATACCTCTACTACCTGTGATTGTTTCTTAAATACTGCCCCCAACATGCCAGTAGACTGTAAACTTCATGGAGGCAGGAAATGTCTTTTCTAAACTTTTTATCTTTCCTAGTATTCAGCACAGTGCTTCGCTTACAATCAGTGCTAACACATGTCACCTAAATTAATGCTGAATGGATGAAAGAATTTCTTATTTCAAAATAAATCCAAAAATATTTCAATGTTTTAAATGGGCTTTAGTGTTTTATGCCCAAATGGGTGGAGGCTGCTGGACCTACCTGCGGACAGATTTGTTTGGAGGCAGACGTACCTAACTACAAACAGCCCAGTGCCTGTATATGGGTCTTAACATAGAGACTTGATATATAATTTACAGGCTTGACTGAATTTGTATAGATCTCTAGGCTGATGGCATTTTACTCTTATTTGAAATCATAGCATCAAAGCTGGAAAGGACCTCTGAGAGGTCATTGAGTCAAACCTCATTTTACAGATGAGGAAACTGAGAAACAGAGAGGTTAAGAGACTTGTCCAGGGTTGTACAACTGGTAAGTGTCTGAGGTAGAATTCTAACAGATCTTCATGACTCTGATTTCAGAATTCTAGGAATTGGTATAGGCAAAAGATCCTTGGCTTCATCAAAAGACATGGAACATAGGGCTTTGAGCAGCACTTGGGATGGGCATAATATTTTCTCCGAGTTTCTGTCTATGAGCAGAGATTCCTTCAGTGACAAGTGGTAGGGTTGTTCATTAAATAAGAGGCAAAGTTAATGGTAGGAGATATTCATATCAGTTGAAGATATCATGAAAGAGATATGAGGAGGGGGGGCAAATATATATATATATGTAGTGATTAACTTACATGGATATAATACTTAAATGTCTACAAGTTACTTAGGTGGACAGAGGTGGAGCAGTGAATAGAGCACTGGCCCTGAAGTCAGGAGGACCTGAGTTCAAATCTGCCCTCAGACACTTGACACTTATTACCTGTGTGACCTTGGGCAAGTCACTTAACCTCAAATGTGTCACCTCCCCTCTCCAAAAAAAAAAAAAGAGGAAGAAGAAGAAGATACTTAGGTGAGCTCTATTGATGTACATAGTTTGAATACTCTTCTCATTGTATAGATGAAAAACCAGAGGCTTAAGGTAAGTGTCTTACTCAAGGTCATACAACTAGTAAATACTAAGTCCAAGAATCAAACTTCTAGCCTCTGACTTCAAAACCAACCAACCAAGACACAGTTAAATATTTAAAAATCTATGATGATGGGGGTGGAGGGAAAGGATGGCATGAATAATTCTAAGAACTAATTCTTCCTTCATGGAGATGTTGCTTTTTCTTTTTTGGAGAGGGGAAGGCAAGGCAGTTGGGGCTAAGTGACTTGCCCAAGGTCACACAGGTAGTAAGTGTATCAACTGTCTGAGGTAGTAAGTGTATCAACTGTCCTCCTGATTCAAGGGCTGGTGCTCTATTCACTGTGCCACCTAGCCACCCCAGAGCCCCTGAACAGCACACATGCATGCACACACATGTGCGCACACATACACACACACACTGGCTTGAGTTTTGATTCTATCACTTTCCTTTGCTATAGGGGGAAGTGCTGGTAGACAGTGAAATGTCCAAAATACAACAAAAGAGAAGCAGAGTTGGATTATCAGAACCCCTCATTAGGAGCTGACAGTGCAAAAAATATTTTGCTTTAAAAAAGGCATATTCATAAATATATATGTGTAAATCATTTGCAAATCATTCCACAATAGCCTATATTCTAATATCAGAGATGATTTTTGAAAAATTATTATGGTTCTATTGGTATTTACTTTTTAAGACTGTACCCTAAAGTTTATTCCCATGTTCTCAGTAAGTAGTTAAGAATCTGTAAAGAAATTCTTAGATCACTATAGTTGCTACTGCTTAAAAATATAACCAATAAAGACCTTCTTTAAAGTGAAGAATCCTTCCTCAGCTGAATATACATCCCATCATTCTTCACAAGAGTATTTATAAACATTCATGTTAATCTTCCCTTCCTAAAAATTTGGTAGCTTTGGGGGACTTTTTGAAAAGAATGCTGCATATTTAAAGGGCAGAAGGGGGTGGGGGTGATGGTCAAGCTTGCCTCAGATGACAGGGCTCCCCCTATGCTCCTGAGGGCTTTAGGGGAAGCCAAAACACCCCCACATGGTGCACATTGGGACATTCCAGTGAAGTTGGAGCCAGAGTCCTATAGCTTGCAAGCTACACCTGTACCTGGCTGCGGTTACACTTGAGTCTGAAGGAAGGACCCAGTAAAAAACAAACAAACAAACAAACAAAAACCACTCCCTACTGAGCTGGGCCAAGTCAGAGCTAAAGCCAGCAGAGCCAGGAATGCCTTTTAAAACAGGGTATTCTGAAATGAATTCATCCTTCTAGTAACAAAAGGCCACTATTTAACTGCTGGGTCCACAAAGAACTACTCGAGGGGAGAGAGGTGCAGGTGAAGAATCAAAATCTTGGATCAAGGAATGTTTTTACTCCAAATGGTGGAAGGAAGGAAGGAAGGAAGGAAGGAAGGAAGGAAGGAAGGAAGGAAGGAAGAGGAGGAAGGAAGGAAGGAAGGAAGGAAGGAAGGAAGGAAGGAAGGAAGGAAGGAAGGAAGGAAGGAAGGAAGGAAGGAAGGTAGGAAGGAAGGAAGGAAGGAAGGAAGGAAGGAAGGAAGGAAGGAAGGAAGGAAGGAAGGAAGGAAGGAAGGAAGATGGGAAGGAAGGAAAGTGGGAAGGAATGTAGGAAGGAAGGAGGGAAGGAAGGAAGGTGGGAAGGAAGGAGGGAAGGAAGGAAGGAAAGAAGGAAGGAAGAAGGGAAGGAAGGAAGGAGGGAAGGAAGGAAGGAAAGAGGGAATGAAGGAAAGAGGGAAGGAAGGAAGGAAGGGAGGGAAGAAAGGAGGGAGAGAGGAAGGAAGGATGAAAGGGAGGGAGGGAAGGAGGGAGGAAGGAAGGAAGGAAGGGAAGGAGGGAGGGAGAGAGGAAGAAAGGAAGGAAAAGAAGAAAGATGTTTCACTGGAAAGTTTTGCTATCACTGGAGTGAATATTCACACATGTTCTATCATGAAGAAGCAGTAGGCTGGGATCTCAATAATAACATGTATGCTGGATACACACTGAGCATGGACAGTTATTAAAAAAACAAGAGAAAGTACATTGCAGTATCACTGGCAGTCTTCTAGGTAGCATTAGAACATAACAATTAAGTTTTAACCAACAGGAAACATCCTTATTAAGGTTTTCAGCTATGAACAACATCAATGTTAGCACTTGCCCAGGAAGAACATGAGGAGGCGGTTTCACTTACGTGGTTGATGAAGAGGCTCTTACGTTTTTCTCTCACTGTGGAAACAAAAGATGCGACAGAAAGGTTACATCTCTAGAAACCACACTTCCCTCACAGGGCTGAGATGGGCTGCGCCTCTGCAGGATGGCCCCATCCCTCACTGCTATTGCTCAAATACCATCTGAAGATGAAGCTTCATTCTGCACTTGACTAATGGGTGAAATTTTCACTTGATATTGTACTCTCTGAAGCTGAAAGCATATGAGACCAATAGCTGAGGCCTTTATGGGTGTGGAAGCAAACCAAGATAGCACTGAAGATACAGAAAATGTTAAGTGGATGAAGGATGTGAGCTATTAAAAAATTACAAGCACTCATAAACTTTAAGTGGCTAATCAAAGATTGTTTCCATCCCAACTAAATATAATATAACAATACTGATGATAATAACAGATAGCATTTACATAGTCCTTTAAGGTTTGGAAAATGCTTTACCTGTGTTATTTTATTTGATCCTTACCACAACACTGGGGGTTTAAGTGATAATATTATCCTCATTTTAGAGATGAGGAAACTGAGGCTGGACAAGATTAAATTATTTATCCAGGGTCACACAGATAATAAATTTGAAGTGAGGCCTTGTTGACTCTAAACCCATTACTCTATCTCACTGTGCCAACTCATACCTTTAAAATTCTTTTCCAAGGGGCGGCTAGGTGGCGCAGTGAGTAGAGCGTCGGCCCTGGAGTCAGAAGGACCTGAGTTCGGATCTGACCTCAGACACTTAACGCACACACAAATAAAAACCTAGCTGTGTGACTTTGGGCAAGTTACTTAACCCCAATTGCCCTCCAAAAAGAAAAAAAATTATTTTCCAGACCAAGGAAATGAAAAAAAATGACAGTATGGCAACACTCCTATGTCAGGATACAGGGTATACATGTAGAGAAAATTACTGATCACTGAGGTCAATGACTTGACTTTGAAACACGCCCCATAGGTGTCACTTGCTGTATCTATTACTATGTTAGCACAAAAGAAGGCTTAAACAATACCAACAGAAACTATGATTCTCTACTTCACCATCCTCATGGGACAGAGGACCCACTCCTATTTCTATAGAGAGATCCATTGAGTGGTGCTATACCACAAGTAGCTAAACTGTTAGTGATCTATCCCCTCCAATAAAATTTCAATGTGTCTCAAAATGGTGCCACCTCACCCAAGGAAGGAGTGGTAGGAATACAAGAGAGTTTCTGAAAATTAAAGGTGGGAGTTCCAAAGTATAATGTAAATTAAAAAGAAGTCAGTTGCTTTTGTACCTGTTTCTTCCCCCCTACTAGATTATAAATTCCTTCAACATAGGGACAATGTCTTATCCAACTTTGTGGCCTGTATGGCATTAAATGCAGTAAACAGTCCAAAAGCTTTGTGAAATTAAATTGAACTGTGCCAGAGGGAAACCCGAAGCTATTGACAAAGGTGAGCAATTTCTAACATTCCAATTTTCAAGAAAAGCTGTGATTCTGAGGAGCCGAGAACTCAAATGTCATCTTTCCATAAAGCCTTCCTTGGTGCTCTGAACTGGAAACCATTTTTGCTTAACCTGATCTCAAAGCACTTTAAAATCTTCACACATACTGATCATGTTCCAGTTTGTATTATGTTTATTTGTAGAGGAGAAGCATCCTTAAGTAGCAGAGAGTTAGCTCGCCTCCAAGGCAGGAAGACCTGGATTCAGGCTTTGGGTATTCGGCTCTGAACAAACTATTTAACTCCTCCTTGGGGCTCTCATGTCATGGGGGTTAATCTAACTTGGTTTTAAAATGTAACACTATCTGTCTTATTATATTTTGAAATTGTCAAATATTCCTCAATTACATTGTAATCTGATTCCGAGGCATTCAGGAATGTTAGGGGTCTCGAGGGCCCTAAGTGTGACAACTCTGCTCCATGCACCTCACTCACTAGGACCATAATTTGTAGAGAAGGCGCTGTCAATCAGTAAACATTTATTAAACACCTACAATGTGTCCTGCTTTGGTGGAAAGTACATTCCCTTCCAGGAACACCTTGTACCAATGAGCTTGCTGGAGCATATCCTAGTCAATTAATCAGATGATTATAACTGAATGTCTATTATTTGTAAAAGGCTATGGGAAACACCAATAAGACATAATAACTTGTCTTAAAGGAACTTAACAATACAGGTGTGGAAAGTCAACTCAATTAAGGTAAGCTAATCTACAAAGTACCATGTGAGGATGAACAGGAGTTCCTTCAAGTCTCACAGAGTCAAATTGTATAAGGACAGTCTCTTGGAAGGCAGAACCAATACAAAGAACCAGTATGGTTTCAGCAAAACAGATCATGCCAGATTGAATTCATTTCCTTTTCTGGTAGGATTACTAAACTAGTAGATAAGAGGACTGCTATGGATATGGGTTACCTAGATTTTAGTAAAGCTTTTGATAAAATCTCACATTATTCCTGTGGGAAAATGGGGGGCATCAATTAAAAGATAATACAATCATATGAATCCAGAATTTGTTGGATGGCCAGACTGAGAAAATATTTGTTGGCAGTTTAATGTCAAGCTGGGAGGTCTCCTGTAGAGTGCTTCCAGGTATCTATGCTTGGCCCTATGCTGTTTAATTTTTATCAGTGACTTGGATAAAAGCATAGACAGGATGTTCATCAATGTAGATGACACAAAATATGGGAGGGGTTCTGCCAGAACCATGACCCCAAAGGATCTCGACAAACTAGGAGCATTGGGCTTCATAAGAACCACCACAACATTTATATAGTACTTACTGTATGTCAGGCACTGCTAAACTAAGCACTTTACAATTATTATCTTATTTAATTCATCTAATAAGATGAAATTAAATAGGGGGAAATGTAAAGTTTTATACATGGATTCAAAGAAAAAAAATAATTTATTAGTTCAAAGTGGGAGAGGCATCATTAGATGCCAGTTTTGAAAAAAAAAAGAATCTATAGTTTTTAGCAGACTATAAGCGCATTATTAGTTAGCAGTGAGATGTCAGTCAGTCAACAAACACTTATTAAAAGCCTACTATGTGCTATGGCAGCCAAAAAAGCTAATTGGTTCATGGGCTGCAGTAAAAGAGGCATAGCTTCCAGCAACAGTCTTGTGCTCAATTCTGGGTACAATGACTTAAGAAGGGTATTGATGTGCTAGAAAATATCTAAAAGAGTACAATCATACTGGCAAATGGTCTTAAGTTCATGTCATATAAGAACCAGTTGAAAGAACTCAGAATATTTAGCCTGGAGAAGAGAAGACTCAAGGTATACCTGATGTCTGTCTTCAAACATTTAAAGAGAAGGGATTAGATTTGTTCTGTTTGGCTCCAGAGGGCAGACTGGGAAGATTAGAAGGGATGGAAGTTGAAAAGATAACAATTTATGCTTGAGATCAGGAAAATCTTCCTAACAATCAGTGAAATGGGATGCCTTATGGTGACTTCTCCATCATCTCCCTCCTTTGATGTCTTCAAGGACATCAACCACTTGCACAGTACGTTACAGTGAAGACTACTTTCGTGTGTGGTGGGTTGGATCAGATAGAAGGCTACTAAAACCTTAAAACTTTTTAATTCTGTGGGGGGTGTGTGTGTGTGTGTGTGTGTGTGTGTGTGTGTGTGTGTGTGTGTGTGTGTGTGTGTGTGTGTGTAGACAGAGAAAGACAATAACAGAAAGACAAAGGCAAAGGAAAGGTACATGTAACAAATCATCACATCAATTCCTGGACACAATGCAGAGAATGTTTGCTACCTAGACAAAGATGGGCTGGCAGTTAGGTGTTGCAGTACAGTTCTAAGCCAAAAAGACCTGAGTTTGAATCTTATCTTGAAAATTTATTAGCTGTAGTAAATCTCTAAAACTATAAATTATAAATGAGTTGCTGATCTACATGGGAAGACAGAATTTCCTTTCTGGGTTATTACCTACACCTATGAAATCACAGGTTGGGACAAAGTGAATAAAATAAATAAGCATTCACCACATGAATCACAATAAAATCATGTCATATTCTAAAGAAAGGTTTCTCAAAGTTCAGTCCTCAGATCCCTGGGAGTACCTGAGAGCCTTTCAGATCTATGGGCTCAAAACTAAAATGCTACTTGCTTATTAAAATATTCCTCCCTTTTCCAACTACATACCTGTGTAAGGTCAGATTTTCTTCATATACTTCAAGCAAAACAAGATATTGCAATAGACTGAATGCAGAAGCAAAGATAAAAATCCAGCTGTCTTCCATTAAGCCAGACATTAAAGAGATTTGCAAAAATAAACAAAACATGCACTGTTCTCACTAATAGTTTTGTTCAGAAAAACATTTATTTTTCATTAACAAGATATTTATGTTTTACTGCTAATTTAAACGAGTGAAATTTACAAAAAAATTCAGAATTATTATATATTATATACTTTTAGATTAATGTATCATATTATATATTAGGTATATTATATTACTTGTAGATACATATAACCCAAACAAACAAAAACTCTTTGGGGTCCTCAATAATTTTTAAGAACATAATGGGATTCTGAGACCCAAAAGTCTGACAACTACTGTCCTATAGGAAACTTTTACTTTTCATTTCACCAAGTACCATTCTCCCAATCCCAACATAACTAGCACATACTAATTAATGAACTATACTGGGGCTAAGACTGGCATAGCATTGTGGGTCCCCATTGTTTAAAGGAGACAGACAGATAAGCCTGTCATCTGAGGGCCCTCTTAGGAAGGTTCAGGTATCCTCTGTACTGCAGGATGGTCAAAAGTATCCTACAAAATAACCCTTGACCTTTCTCACAGGATATGTGAACAGCTTTTCAAAGGTTACATTTTTCTACAAATCAATCTACCAATTAGCAGGTGCCAGCACATAACCCTCCTGCAACACTGTATTAAGTAGTATGATTTACTTTAAGGACATTTAAGAAAAAAATTAGGGACTAACAGTAAAATAATAAATAATAATAACGTGGAAGAATGACCCAGCTTGCAGCTAGTCCCACCAAAAAAACTTTTTAAAAAAGCCTGTGCTAATTAAGAATAAAGATGTATCTCTTAGCCATGTGACCTTGGGCAAGTTGCTTAACCCCAACTGCCCTCCAAAAAAAAGCAAAAAAAAATATGTATCTGTAATGCTCTGAATGTTCATTTCTCTCCTTTTTCTTTTCTCTGAGTATTGATCCATCACACAGATTTTTACAGACTGATTACCAACCAACAATGTCAATAGTGTCCTCCTCAAAGACAGAATCTCCCTCTCTGTCTCTCTCTGTTTCTACCACTCTCTCCAAAGAGAAATCAAATAAAGAAACCACTGATTAATCAGCACTGAAAAGTCTAGTGTTTTAGCTGCTTTGTTTTATTATTATAGGAGATGTGAAGTCATTTGTAATGAGAGATTTTAATTTTCTTAAACTCTTTACATACTTAGATTAATATCAACACATCTGCCAAAATCTCTACTGTTTTCAGAGTTCTTGAATAACTGAACACATTAACAGAGTCACATTTCCCTTCTTAGAAGATGATTAGTTGTAGTCTTAATCATGTTTTGGTTTTGTTTTATGGAAGGAGTTTGCTGGATGGCTCATCGCAGTTCAGTTTACAATATGTTTTGATATTCTTTAAAAATACTAATCAGTGGGTTTTAAACTTATAGTAGTAGTAGATTTAATCATAGCAATGGAACTCTCAAAAAGGTATTAGGCACTTTTAAAAATAAACCATACACAGAGCAAATGGTAAGCCTACCAAATGGTTTTCATTAGGAGTTAAGTATCACGTCTGCTTCTTGCTATCCGTGTAGCTGCGGGCAAGTCACTAACTCCACAGAAAGTCAATTTCTTGATCTGTCAAATGAGGAGCTAAATTGGTAATTGCTAAATCCCTTCTGGCTCTAAATCACAATTCCTAGAGACTAAAAACTCCTTGAGGAGAGGGATTATACAGAATTTAAAACTGGAAGGGTCCTTAGGGATTACCTAGCCCAAGAATTGTACTTATTGTTAGTTCCTTTGCAATCCTATATATTTTATTTCATGTATTTTAAAAACATTATTCTAAAAATGACCTACAGGCTTCACCATGCCAAAGGGATGCACAAAAAAATGAATAATCTGGGATCCGTGCTAATATAGACCACATAAACTTGACCCCAAAACAGAGTGGATTATGTTTGTCCCTTTGTTACCCTTCCATGCTTGCCCCATCCCCAGAATAGATCAAACCAATATTACCTTGTCTTGAAAAGGGGAACTATACAAGAAGGGGTAAAAGGACTGTGGGATTTTAAAGCTAGAAAAGGCAACAGAGATCATTTGATATTACTTATTAATTTTATAAGTGAGAAAGCTACTACTCAGAGAAAGCAAAAGGATTTGCCTGAGTCCAAGGCAGAACTGGGACTAGAAAGCAAGGTTCCCCAATTGAAGATCTAGGGCCATTTCCCTGATACCATGCCCTCTAAAAATGTCTTCCAATCAACTGTTAACTTGGTAGAAACTATTGCCTACACATCATTCCAAAGGAATGCAATTCATATGTCAGAATCACAGATGGAGAGTTGGAACAAACCTCAAAGGTTATCTAGTCCAGAGAGATCAAACCCCATTAGTGTACAACACTCCGGAGTGCAGCCAAATATTTAACAAAATAAATACAAATTCAAAAGAACATAGGTAATATTAATATGTGGCTTTCTAAGTCACTATGCCCTTCAGGAATCCTTAGGAATGATTTAGTGGTTTCTAGTTTAATTTGACACCACTGACTTCGTCTTAACTTCTTAATTTTATAAATGAAAAAAAAATGAGACCCAGAGAGGTATGAAGTGGCCTACACATCACAGTGATGGGAAGAAGCAGGTCTGAGGTCTGAACTCTAGTCTACTGTCTTCAAAGTCAGCATTTTATCCACCATGCCACAATGAATTAATTCAATCAACAAACTATATCAGATATCTAATATATGTTTAAGGCACCAGGTCCGGCAGTTCTGGCAAGTTTCTCTGCATGGTTCTGTGGAAGGGCATCAAATGAGGGCTTTATTCAAAATAGAAGCTCTGAAACTTGAATACAGGCCTTTGCCCACTCTGAAATGAGCTGGATATATGTCCATTAGAAACTTCTGGGTTGAGAGATACCAGGAACATTTTAGATGATATAAATTTGGATGTGGCTTTGCAAAAGCAAACCAAAGACACAGACTAGTAATGGAGATGGAACAAAGTCCAAATACATACACACCCACACACACCCACATACACATACACATCCCTCTATCTAATACCAGACTAGATTAGAAAAAAATGATTATGGAATACAAAATAGGCTGGGGTCAAAGAAAGCACAAACTGCAAACTGGATTCAGATGTTTTTCATTTCCCATGGGTCATTACAAGCCTGGAATACTTCTACTCGGACATATGGGTTTGAATCTCATTGGAATCTTGCAGTATCTCTTATGTAAGCATTGGCTCTGGAGTTAGAGGACCTGGTTCTGAATCCTGCTTGTCTCTTATGCTCTATGTGACTTTGGGCAAATCACTTAGCCTCCCCATGACGGAGTTTCCTCAACTATAAAAGAAGGCTTACATAGCCATTGAGGTCCTTTCCAGCTCTAGACCTATAAGCCCAAGATCCTTTGCATAATTCCCAGATGTATAAAGGCATCTGTTTAGTAAATGTTCCAGATGCATCATTTTGCATTGAACAAATGTAATCACAATCATGGTTGTCATGTATCCCAAGGACATGAGCAAAGCCCCTGACCCTCCTCTGCCTAGAAATGAGGAAGGGGCAGACTCAAGAGTAAAAAGTCTTATAACAGAAAACTAAAATCAATAGACAAGAGACCCACAAGGTTAAAAAAAAAAGGTGGTGGTGAGTGGGGGAGGGGATATCAATGAACCTCCCAAGTCTAGGACAAGATGTAACTGAGGTAGGTCTGGAGGAGGGATAAGTAATAAAGTCGGGAGAGCAATATCCTGCTCAACTGAAATGAACAAAAATTCATCATCATGGATGGGAATAGCTGTCTTTGGGACATCTCCCACACAAATTCTTCCTATAAAATAATGAAAATTTGTAATGAAAACTACCAAAAAAATAAAGTGATGGCCTGAAGTTTGGAAAAATTAGGATAGAGAATAAGAATTTGTCAGTAATTCTTCAGTATCAACAAAGAGAAAGGAAATAACGTATAGGCGATAGTTTCCAACTAATTGGAAGACATTTTTAGGTGGCATGGTGTCAGGGAAATGACCCTACCTGCTAGGTACAAATATCTGTTCACTAGACAAGCAAACAACAGTGGGATGAAGACAGCTCACCAGGTTCCACCTGATTATTTCCATAAAGCACTAATGCTCACCAAGCAACTTAATTATAAATTTGACTTAATGCCAAGTAGGAAAAGCCCTTGATGGGTAACAAGAATATTTGGTCACTATAGAGGGATATTACCCAATGAAAATTAACAAACTGACATTATGATACATATTGATCTTGTCCAACTTGGGACTATGTGAGCTACTTTTAGAAAATTATAACAAATCCTATATGAGCTACTGAGTTTTCAAACTTACAGAGTTGAGAGGCTAAATCCTAGAAAAGTCCTCATCAAAGGACAGCATCCTGGGGAGCCTTAAACTGAAAAAGACAGTCTTTTGACCCAATTTACTATAAGGACCCAACTGACTAAAGCTCAATACCCAGCATGAGTCAGATGTCCCTACTGTAGGAAGGTAGGTGAGCAATCTGAGAGGGGATCCAGAGGAAGCCAAAGAAATACAATCTAGGGAAAACAACAAGCAATACGTGTTTTTCTCTGTGTTGTACTGAGATCAGGAAATCAATGGCAAGGGGAAGCAGATGCTAAAAGTAAAGTGATTGATCATTATGACATCACCTCCTATTCTGGGTAGTTTGAGAAGAAAAGGACTAAGGTGAGATGGGACTACAGAAGGCTCCATCTTTGCCCTTCTTGACACTTTTACATCCCCCACTCTGGGTCAGTCATGAGAGTAACTAAATCAGTAGCAATATTGGTTCCATACTGCATGGATTATAGACACACACAGAAATAGGGGTGTGTGCTGGTAAAAGTTTAACAACCAGATCTCCCAGGGGGAAAAAATTCACGACTCATTTTTAAGTTTAGTCAGCATTAGCATTTTCTCCATCACTTTCTTAAGTTGAGAGTTAGACCATCAACAATACACTAATTCAATTTATTGGTAGCATTTACCAGTTTCTGAAGTATAAATGTTCACACTGAAAAATTGACAGTCAGCTCACATGCAAAACAGTACAAGCTCCAATAATGCATGCAACCAAGAGTGCCTATTTTAGTGAGTCAGAAGAGAAAGAGTCCTGGAGGTGTGTATTTTCCAGCTGAAGGACTGTGAGGAAGGGCTTCTTTTTTCAGTGGTGGTGTGAGGAAGCACATCCAGGTGCAAGTTTAGAATTTAGGCAAGAAATAAGGCAACAAAAGATAAGATCACTTTAACCACTACTTTAAAAATGAAAAAGAGGAAGAATTATACTGAGTGCTCTCAGTCAATAGTTCAGAATCCTGAAGAACTTAATCAGTCTTCATCATTTAAAAAAATATTATGGAGACAACTACATCCTTAATTCCCAAGGAAAACCTACTGGGGGTTCTAAGACATTCAACACACCTGCAAAATAGCATCTTACATTCTTTAGTATTTTACTTCAGCCTTAAGTGAGCTCAAAATGAAAACAACCACCAAATGACTTTCAGAACAGATGTTTCCAGTAAGTTCATGGTTGTGGATTTTCTTACCATGGAGAAATTAATGAGCTAAACACCTGAGTCTCTGGGTAGGACAACCCTAAGCAGAATTGAAGAACCACAGAAAAAGAAATCATTTTAGCCAAAGGGGACCTTGGAAGTTGTCAGTTCAAGTAAAAGATGTGAAGAGGTTGTGACTTGCCCAGGAACACAAAACTAGTTTGTGTTAGTCAGAGCTGGGAAAGGGTTCAGACCTCCTATGCAGGGTATCAAAGCAACATTTCCTGACCATTAGGATGACTGCAAGGTTGGAAAGAAGTGACTGATTGCAAAAGCACTACTAGATTCCTCTATACATGTCAGATGACTGTTCCCCAATCAGAACCACCCCCCCCTTTTCTCATGTTGACACTTGGCCACACTTGGCCCTTTAGGTCCTAGGGTATGGCCTTTTTGATTGAGTCCAAATTTTACAGAACAAATCCTTTTATGAAGGGGATTTCTTCTGTAAAGTTTAGATTCAGTCAAAGGGCCCCACTTGAGGACCTAGAGGACCACATGTGAACTTGAGGCCACAGGTTCCCCACCCCTTGCCCAGGGTGATATAGCAGGACTAGAAATTTTATCCCTAACTTTTGATAAAACAAAACTTTGTTTTCATGGGAAGCTCAGAGTCAATAAAAGAGCGTTGACAATTGCAAATAGGAAACCTTATCACTAATTAAGCACACCTACTGGGTGCTTAAGGTTTCCTAGATACTTGCATCATTTTTGTACCTTATCTATTCCAGGTTCTTCTAGACTCTATAGAAAAAAAATATTGCTAGTATTTTCTCCTCCTCTCCCTGAATATTCCCCAAAAATCTATTCACAGGATGTGACCATGACCTATGGGGGAGGGGTGGTGATGATACTATCAAATCTTTTTAAAACAAAGGAAGTCATTTTATCACTATTTAAATACTCAAAGGATCTGTGATTTCAATGATTTGAGAATTCCCTCCAGTGGTGCACAGCATAACCCATCCTGAATGGCTCTCATCCAGATTCTCCCCAAAAGTTCACCACAGGGGGCCCACATGGTGTGCCTGAGATCTCTCTCACTTTCTCTAGTTACCATAAGCACTGTGGTCATCCATCTGTCATCCCTCTCTCTTGCCATGGGACCAGCCCACCTTCTCTTTGTGTTGCACAATTGCTGAATGATATCCTTTACTATTTGTTGTTCTTGGATGTTCCTTGTTGGTTTTATGCTGCAACCTGCCACACCCACCAATCCCCCCCACCCCCTGTGTGATGCCCACTTTTACTTCTTCAGAGGCAGTGAAAGTCTAGACCTCACTGCCATGTAGTGACACTGATAAAATGTCAGTTTTGATAAGATGGGACTTTTTTCATGGAAATCTTGGAGTCAATAAAAGAGCTTTGCCAATTGCAAACAGGAAATTTTATCACTAATTACACTAAAATTAGAGGATGAAAATTAGAGAAGTTTTCTAACTGGTTGACTTTAAGAGGTAAGCACTACCTTAGTGCCTTCTTAGTGGTGAAGAGGTGGGATTCTGATCTTTGATGCAGGATCCTGCATTTCCTTATGAAATCTGGAATCCCTAGTGAATGACCTAAAATGGTTATTTATCCCTAGATCTTCAAGATGATCCTGAGCTAGTGGAGAGTCCCAGGCTATACCTGACCTGAAATGACCTCAACTCAAGCATTCAGCTCAGAGTCAGACTAATCATGGGAGACACAGGGATAGGATGGAATGATGAAGATATTACATTCCAGAAAAGGGAACATAAAGAGAAGGTGATGGGTTATACTGAATGATGACAAGGTTTATGGACAAGGCGAAGCTGTATTTCTGATGCCAAAGCTTAAATTGACTTTGTTTTTTAATCATTTACCATTCAGCAACTTTGACATTGCTAGGAAGGAAAATGTGAACCAACAGAGAGAACCACCTCCCAAATCAGGTGATCCTATTTTTCTTTAACTTCCAGGACAAAGTTTGGTCCATATATTTATTTGTAGTATATTTGACCATGATGCCATGCACTGGACTAGTAGTTTTTATTCATGTAATTATTTCAAAGATACTTTTTTTTTAACTTTTTGGAGGGGGGAAGGCAGGGCAAATGGGGTTAAGTGACTTGTTCAAGGTCACATGGCTAGTAAGTGTTAAGTGTTTGAGGACAGATTTGAACTCAGGTCCTCCTGACTCCAGGGCCAGTGCTCTATTCACTGCACCACCTAGCCACCCCTAAAATGTGGTTATTCTTTCCTTCAGGGTTTGATTCTCTTTTAGTTATTCAAAAAAGGCAACTTTTTCAGACTTTATTTTTTACTATTATAGAAAGAATTCTCCTGTCAATGCAGAATGGCATTAACTTTGCCATCTTAGAGTATGGGAAAAATGTCTAGAGTACTGAGAGGTTAATTGATCTGTCCAGGGCAGGGATGGGGAACCTGTGACCTTGAGGCCACACATGGCCTTCTAGGTCCTTCTAGGTCCTTGGGTGTGGCTTTTTAACTGAGTCCAAGTATACTGTTAATGTATTGTTAATGAAATGGGAAGATCTTTCTGGACCATTAATAGGCCCATGAGACCTGCTTTAAGCCTGAGTCACATGGAGCCTGTGGTGGGAGGAGCTTGCTGAATGGGTGGAGCAGGAAGGTGTTGAGAGAGGAGACAGAAAGAGGCAGAGCAGCTAGGGTGGCTGAGGGAGGGGCATTTTGCCTAAGGGCGCTTGTTGGTGGGGAGGCCTGACAGAGGGAAGGCTTGGGGGCTGCAGTGCTCCCTCCACTGGTGATATGTACCAACTTCCTTATTACCATGGTGGATCTGGCTTTCTGGTATGGGAATAAATATCTTGGTTTTGTCTTTGAAGAAGACATTCTGTTACATCTTGAGATTCAAACCTGGAAATATGCCTGCATATTCATAGCAGCCACTGTGGGTATGTCACTGGCAATATACCAAGTTTTACAGAACAAATCCTTCAATTGAGGGGATTTGTTCTGTGATGTTTAGCTTCAAAGGGCCCCACTTGAGTGCCTGAAGGGTCATATTTGGCCTTGAGGCCACAGGTTCTGCGCCCCCAGCCCAGGGTGATAACAGCAGGACTGGAGCCTGGGTCTTCCTTTCCAGAGAAGGCTCTCCATCCAACACAACCTACTTAATAAATACTCCTTCAAGGACTGACTCCGTGATGCCTCTCATTAAGAACTATCCTTAACATAATTTTTAAAATAGCGCAAACTTTTTTCAATAGTACAAATCTAACACCAGAAATAGTGGGAAAAACAGGGTCAAGGGATATAAAAAGTCTTGGGCAACTTCAGTTCTCCCCTCCCTACACCTCCCCACCCACAACAGCAATAACAGCATGTGCTCCTAGGTATAAGTAAAAAAGAGTAGAATCCCTTTGCCCAAGCAGGAATATGCATTCTGAGCACAGAAATGTCTTTCTTTTTAAATGGGTCATAACATCTGTTTTCTAAGAACAAGTGTTGCAGAGAAAAACCACTCTGGCTTTGCATAAACTATCCAGCTAATTACATCTAGCAGGAGAGGCCTGATCCGATAAACCATCATGGTGAACAGGCCATTAGCATCCTGTTGTGCAGGGGTTTCCCATCTCGTTATGAATGCAGAGATAAAGCCTCCCAGCACAACCAATCTTCCTGATATCTAGGACAAAAAGAAGTTTAATAGCTCTTCACTTGAACAAAGTCCCAATAATAACCTAAATCAGTCCTATTAATTTATTATTTATATGTAATTAAATCTACATATATATATTATTATTCCTGAGGGTAGAGGTTCAAAACCCTGCCACCATCCTAGTGAGAGCATCATCATCTCAGCCTGAACAACTGCCAGTAACCTGCTCATCAAGCCTCCCTGCTTCAGCTCTCTCCCACCTCTGGTCCATCCTCAATTCAGCTGTCAAACTGATCTTCCTAAAGGGCAAGGTCTGATTATGTCACTACTTTATATTCATTAAACTTCAGTGGCTCCCTGTTGCTTCTATCATATACTATGAAATCCTCTGTCCAAATCCAGCCTCAGACACTTAATATAAAACTAGCCATGTGACCTTGGGCAAGTCACTTAACCCCAATTTCCCTACCTTCCCCTCTCCAAAAAAAAAGCAAAATAAAATAAAATCCTCTGTCTTTTAAAGTCATCCGTAACCTGACTCCTCTCTACCTTTCCAATCTTCTTACACGTCAAAATTTCCACCCAAGTGACACTCTTCAATCCAGTGACACTGGCCTCTATTCCTACTCAGTATTCCATCTCTATCTCTCATCTTCCCTGGCAGGCCCGCATGTCTGGAATGTTTTCCCTCCTCACTTCTGCCTCCTTTCCTGCCTTTCTTCAAGTCTCAACTACAATTTCAATTTCTACAAGAAGTCTTTCCCAGGCCTCCTTAATCTCAGTACCTTCTGTCTGAGGTTATCCTCACCTTAACCTGCCTAGATCTTGTCTCCCCCATCAGACTATAGGTTTCATAAGAGCAGGGGTTGTTTTTTGCCTTTCTTTGTAGCTCCCCACTTAGCACAATGTCTGGCACACAGGAAGCACTTGAGAAATGAGAGTTTACAGATGACATAACCCACTTGAGTTCAACAGCAGAACCCTGAAGAGAACTAAGGATTTAGTACTGGTAAAAGAAAAGTAGGGGAAGATTCAGTAAGTAGACATAAAGGGAAATCTGCCTCCAGATGACTCAGGATAGAAAAAATGCTAACTTCTAAAGTACAAACATATTATGAATTATGAAAGGGTGTCATTGAGAAGGAAAGACAAGAAAGAACATCAGGTTCAATCGAAAGGAAAACTGAAGAGAATGAAATCATCTGAGGATACAAATGCTCTCCTTGTTTTAAAAAAAAGTGTCTTTTGCACCTGGAATAATTCAAGAGACAAAGACAGAGGCATAGAGAGAACAAGGAACATGGAGACACAGAGAGGGACAGAGAGTTCAAGACAATATGCATATAGTAATACACATATAAGGAATCTTTTAATTGGAAAACTGTCCAAATGAAATCTAGTCAACAGCTTTTGATTTATTCTCTTCCAAGACCCTCAACTGCCCTCCCTAGACCCCCAACTTTATGGGCTAATTTCTGTATCTGGTCAATGCAAAAAAAAAAAAAAAAGCATGGGTAAGGGACATCCTCACAATAGCCCCAACGCAGCTCCTTTCTGGATTGGTCATGCTCACATTATGAACCTGGGAGTTCTCAAGAATACGATATGACAGGTGGCTAGGTGGAGCAGTGAATAGAGCACTGACTCTGGAGTCAGGAGGACCTGAGTTCAAATCTGGCTAAAGACACTTAACACAAAAACTAGCCTATGACCTTGGGCAAGTCACTTAACCCCAATTGCCCTCCAGAACGCAAAAAAAAAAAAATAATAAGATATGATCTGTACCATTCTTACACTTAAGGTAAGGAAGTGGCGGGGCGGGGGGGGGGGGTGTAGGGAGAGATAGACAGAATTTAGAACTCAAAATTTTAAAAGATATATTTAAAATTGTTTTAAATGTAATTGGAGAAAAATAAAATATTATTAAGAAAATTTTTAAAGAATGCAGATTAAACCTGTATCATAAACATTTTTTCCTCAAGTAGCTGGCTGTTAACATTTACCAGCGAAAACCTGCTTGCATCCCAGAGCAAAAGTCAAACACAATGAAGTTAAGCAAACTTTGCCACTATTTTTCACATATGGAATTCATAAGGCATATATAGATTTTTTTTATCATTCACATTTTTCACTGCCCCAAAGTTTCCAGCCATCCGCTCTCTCCCTTGGCCATCCCAAATCTTCTGACAGCTCCAATTTCATTAAAGCAAGAAAACAAAAGCATCCTCCTCCATCACATAAGACTTAAAGTTCCTTCACAAGTACAGTTTCCCCTGAAAACCAAATGAAAAATTGGACAAAAAGAACAGGCAGAATATGTTCATTTTCTTTTAGGATCATAATGATTTCTTTCAAGCTCTCAGCACATCCTCATTTGTCACGAACAAAATGAACCATCCGATACTCAAAGTCCTCTCCTTGAGGTACCTTGTAAGGATAAGAATGAATAAATGAACAGGGTTCTACTGAGTGCTCACTACACAACAAGCACAGTGCTGAGAACAGGTCACAGAAATACAAAAGCAAAGACAGTCCTTACTCTCAGAGAGCTTACATTCTGACAGAGGAGAGAATATACATTGGTGGCCAGAAAGTGAAAAATCAGAGGAATGGTGAGGGGCACCATAGAGGGGCATATTGACAAACCCCTTCCAGGGACAATTAGAGAGTTCACTGATTGTAATTCCAAACCTGAAAAGGAAGAAAGATTGGGTAATAGAATAATGGTAACATGGCAGCCAGTGAAGTAGCCAGGGAATGAATGAAGTACAGTTAGAGCCAGTCCTAGGAGTAATGAACCCACTGAGGGAGCCACCAGTCAGCAAACACTCCCCAGGGCAAGTGCTCCAGTCCTAAAAGGGTTAAGTCCTCTAGGGCTTAGTAGACCCTGGGTCAAATCTTGGAGTCTAGACATCTAATACCAGTGGAGCACAAAGTTCTGTACAGTTCTATCAAGCTGGAAAGTTTGGGGGTATCGACAGACTGTTTATTTTATTTGAGGATTAGCCTAGATAAACTCATAGAGATGCACCACTGGATGACTGACCACAAAGCAATTAATATTTTGGGCCATGTCATCTCATGAAGACTATAAAATGAGGCCTAGACAAAGGGAGTTACCATCTGCATCAGAGAGATTAGCCTCACCAAATGCAGTCCCATGAATTCTTAAAAGTATTGAAATTAAACCATATGAGATCAAGAAAGTGATCTGCCTGGATAGAGGTCATGAACAATAAATTAACATAACCATCCCTTCACCAAGAAACCACATACAGCATCATTAGCTAACAATTAATGAAAAAATAATCCACTCTTGCAAAGAGCTTTAATCCTTTAGATTAAAGGTCAAATCTGAAATATATTTAGACTCTTCCCTAAACAGATTCAATACTCAAAATTTTCCCAGTTTATTTAGTCAGTTTATTTAGACTCTCAGAAGGAGTCTCTTGAAGATTCATGTGCTTTCAACCCAATGTTTTAGCTGTTTCTCCTAACAAGTTTCCCTTGCTTAAGTATTCTTTCTGTTTTCTGATCAACTGTAACAAGGCCATTTCTATCTTATTTTATTATGTAAGTTTCTCCCCCCATATAGCACAAGGCCAGTAGAGCAGTGAGATGGGCAGAGAGAGAAAAGCCTAAAAAGAACAAGGACCAACGGGTTACGATAAACAAGATGGCTTCTGGGGTGGATTTTCCTAGGAGTTGGGCAGCAGCTAGGCAGCATAGTGCACAGAGATAGAGGGTTTGAAAATGTGAGTTCAAATCTGGCCTTAGACACTGATTGACTATGTAATCCTGGGCAAGTCATTTAACCTCTGTCTCAGTCTCCTTATTTGTACATGGGGATAATAACAGCACCTATCTCCCAGGGCTGTTGTAAGGAACAAATAAGAGATATGTATGTATGTATATGTGTGTGTGTATATATATATATATATATATATATATATATATATATATATACATTTACATATACACATATGTATATTTACATATATATTTATATGTATATACATACATGGTGATTTGCAAACCTTAAAGTACAATATAGATGCTAATAATAATAATCATTGCTTTATTATTGTTATTATTCTGCAACAAGAGAATTTCTATTCCTACAGTTGAACAGTACAAACTAAGGAGCAGTTGAGGATATGTTTGTTTGTTTGCAGCATTTTGTTTCTTTTTACATGGAGTCTGCATGCTGTTAGACCTAAGACAGATGTAGCACATTTCTTAGGGAAGGGAAGCTACTGCCACCAAAAAGAAACAAATTTCTGAGAAACATCAGAAGAATATGGATTGGAACATGCCTCTCTACAGTTTGGAAGGACTGTAAGGTAACTTCTTCCAAGAAGGGGGAGCTAAGGTTATCATTTACCTAAAGTTCCCCCTCCTCCTCTAGATATGGTCCTAGTGGCAAACATCAGCAAACATCAAAGACACTCCACCCAATACAATAGAGACTCTGGAAGTTACTGTGTGACCTTGCAAATCAAAACAAGAGGCAAAATTAAATAAAGGCCAACTGCCTGCAACGCCATTTAGAAGAGGAAAGAGAGATATAAATAATAACTTACCATCGGTCTGAGATTTACTGAGGAATATTGTGCTGGCCCGAGGGTGATCTGAAGGGTTGAATTCCATGTTCAAATCTTTAAAGAAACAAAATGAAAACACATGAACAACATTGCAAAACTGAGAATTAATATTTTAATAATAGTCACATCTCCTAATGATTAAGTTGATCATATAGTTATTCTTAAAAAAGAAAGAAAGGAAAGAGAAAGAAAGGGAGGAAGGAAGGAAGGAAGGGAGAGAAAGGAAAGAAGGAAGGGAAGGAGAGAGAGAGAGAGAGGGAAAGGAAGGAAGGAAGAGAGAAAGGAAGGAAAAGAAGAAAAATCTGTTCTTGTGATAGTAAACTTTTCAGGTTTCAGTTTGGGGTCCTGGAGAAGGGGTAGAGAAGGGGAATATGAAAAATACACACATACAAGACAGACACTGAGGGCATCTGTCTATCAGTAATTTGCATGTCATTGGAAAATGTTTCCCTTCTACCCAGGAGCTTGCTAAATCACTGTAACGGACAATGTAACCTTGAATTACAGAATTCCATAGACTCCCAGACTGGATAGCACTCTTTGGAGAGAGAAGCATCAGTCCTTTGTAGCATAGTGTTAAGAGCATAGGCATTGGAGGACCTATGCTGGAATGCTAACTGTGTATGTCTTGGGCAAGACATTTAATCCCTCTAGGTCTCAGTTTCCTCATTTATAAAATAAAGGAATTGAAATTGGCGACCTCTGAAATGCCTTCCAGATCTAAATGTATGTTCCCATGAAGAGCTGGGGAACTCAGAGACTAGGGTCTCTGAACTATACTTTGTCAAAGACTTTTCTTCATCCAAAAGCTAAAACTGCTCTCAAGAATTTACACTAGGACTGTAGGAAAGAATTCTTTTATCTTCTTTGACAGTACAACAAGAATATTAGAACCCACTCACTGCAAGCAGTTTTCCCATTCATTTAAAAGACAATTTGGCTAGCACACCAAAAGGGAAAGAGGTCAATAGAGATATATGACTGGAACAAAGAATGAAGCAGGGGAAAGCAAGGAAAATATTTAAAGTAAATAGATTACTCATCAAATTAGCCTGGGACGTTAAAACATACAGTTGTATAAATGAGTTTATAACCTAATTCAAATTCAACCATTGCTGAAAAAAAACACCATAGACAACGACCAGGGAGAGGAGATGGAGGAGGGGTTGGACAGAATGAACAATGGGGAACAGCATTGAAGAAGCCAAGGGAGATGAAATCACCAAGAAGAGAGTGGATCAATGGGGTCAAAAGCTACCAAGAGGCCAAGGAGGATAAGGACAGAGAAAAAGCAACTAGATTTGGGCATCGATTGGTCACTGGTGATCTTGTCAAGGACAGCCTCAATGGCGGGGAAGGGGAGGAGGGGGGATAAGGAATAGAAGCCAGATTGTTCCTCCTATGCCAATCACAGTGTCTGGCACATACCAAGTACTTGATAAATGTTCGGTGAATTTACTGGTGAGGAAGCAGCTTTACAAAATACGATCTGTAAACAAGATGACGCTTTTCTTGTTTCAGAGAAGGAAGAAAAGAAATCACAACCACCAATACTTCTTAAATGTAGGTTCTGCTTTCTAAATTCAAGGCACTGTGGTTATTTCCAAGGAATAGGTTCTATGTATCCCCTTGACTACTAAGCACAAAAGCTGAAAACCACAGAAGTGTGGAGGTCTCTCCTAAAGTCAATCAATTGGCCTAAATTTATTCCCTTTCTCCTGGCATTTTGCTCATCTCCTTTCCCTGGGGAGAAAAACATTTGTATACCTTCAGACCTTCAGAATTCTCCCCCAAACAAGCCACATATTGTGAGTTTTAAAGAAGGATCCTTATTTTTCTCCCTGGATATTCCGGTAGAAAACTCAACTTCTGAAAAGATGGTCAGAGAAAGACAAAAATGTTAGGGGATTCTGTCTCTCACCACACCCCCTTTAAAGGAAGTATCAGCATGTTGCAAAAAGCAGAAAATGCTCATCATTAAGATACATGTTATCAACAGTGCCTATAAAATGAAAATAGGACCAGAATGGGCCTCAGTATCCCAGAATCAACCATTTCAGCATTGGAGGCAATATCTGAAGGTCATCTATCTAAAGACAAGCCTGAAAAAAAAATTCCTGTTACAACATCCTTGCCATGTGGCTGATTTTTTTAAAACCTCCTCGTAAGGATGCCCATTTTCCTTTTGAATTACTCTATTTATTTGGAAATCTTTCCCAATATCAAGCCCAACCATGTTCTTCTGCAATTTCTACCCATTGCTTCTAATTCTGCCCTCTGGGACCCAAAAGAACTAATTTAACCCATCTTCCAAGGCATAGACATTCAAACAATTAAAATAGCTATTTTGTGCCATCTCTCACTTCCAGTAAGTCTTCCATTTTCTGAGCTTCTCTCCATTTCCTCTAACTTATCTTCAGAAGCCCTTCACCATATCAGATGTCTTCTTCCATACCTGTTCTAACTTAACAATGTCCTTTCTTTGGTGAATGGTGAATCTCTAGACCTGACCTGACCAGACAGAACACAACAGAATTATTCCCTTCATATTCCTGGCTTTTCAATGAACCTCTCTGGACCTCAATTTCCACATCTGTAAAAGTCATTCATTTAGTAAATATTTAGTGCTTACTATGCAGGAGTATGCTGGAAAATGTTTAACAACCAACTTTGTTGTTGTTGCTGCTGCTGTTGAGGCAATGGGGGTTAAGTGACTTGCCCAGGGTCATACTGCTAGTATCTGCATCCAAATTTGAACTCAGTCCTCCTGATTCCAAGGCTGGCTCCACCTAGCTGCCTCAACAACCAGCTTTTTTTTTAAATGTCCACATGACACACTTTTAGATTTGATTTACATTATTAACATTTTCTCAATGCTTTCTTAAGTCTAGACAACCACGAAAACAACAAATCAAGTCCTGCTTTGCAGTATTTGACATTTTCTGAGATGTAAATGCTCACACTAAATATTTAACAATTAGGTCAAGCTGGCATAAACTAGCTCCAGCACACCCCCACTACCATATATGATACTGGGAGACATATAAAGATATGAGGGGGTCTGACTACATGACCACTACTGTTCCCTTTAAATGTTGGAGTTCCATTATTCTAAGAACATTCAGTGGCAGGATTTTGTCCCAGTATGCCCCCGAGAAATTATGGATCTAATTTTAACTGAAATGGACCATAAAATACTTAACAAAAATAGCCAACAGCCAGGCAAACAACTGTGGTAATGAAGTCTATGAGATTTAGACTGGTCATTCATATAAGTGAAAGGGCAAGGAACATGTATCATCCACTCTCAGGTGCCTGAGAATGCTCTGATGGTCTTTTAAACAATCCACTCACCTTCCTCATGGAGTCCCAGCTCTCCCTTGCTTTTTTGTCCCTTCCTCTTTTCCCATTCTATGTCTCATCCCTCTCTCCCTTGAATCCTCTTTTCCTGTCATTCCGGAATTGTGTTTTCATTGGTATAAAAACCTCCTTCTATGGATGCAGACTGGCAACACCCCTGTAATTTATGAGGCAATAAATAGGGCACTAGCAGATTAAGTGATCTGCTTGTGATCTGACTAGATGTCAGAGACAGGACTTGAACCCAGGCCTTGCTGATTCCCAGGCCATTCATTTATCCACTATGCCAGGGCTGCCTCTCATCTCCTAAGGATAACAGCCCTCTAATCATACAAGAGAAAGCAGAGACTTGAACAAGTGAAATGTCAAAAATAATTGAGACTTCATTAACAGCTCTGTGACTGGATTGTTGGACTCTGCCTGGCAGGATTCAACTGGCACTCCCAGGGCTTTTATCCGGGCCAAATGACACTTTCATGTCTAGTCCAGCGACGCCTGATTTTACAAAAAGCATTTTGTACTTGAGCCCACTAGGGAAAATGGTTATGAAGTCAGTCAGTATGTTCCCTTAGACAGGTTCCTATAGAAATCATTCTTCCTGTCATGCCCATCTACTGGTCACACACATACTTTCTCCCCTGATGGATATAGCAAAAAAGGTCCTGCAGACGTGTGCTCTGGCTGAGAGGAGGAAATAGAAATGAGTAGGGAATTGAGACAAAGGAAGAATAAGAGACAAAAACAGTTCTAGGAGGAGATGACAATTTGGTTTTACTTAATAAGAGCTAACAAGCTAGAGCTCCAAGGAATCTGATTTACAGGGCCAATGGCCTTGTTTTGCAGATGAGGAATGGTGAATCTAGTGAACAGGTAACACAATTTCCATGCTTCTTGGTTACTATTTCAGTTACTAATCAGAAGCATAAGGAGCGTGAATAAGATACTGCATTTTGTATTAAGATGGAAAAAGAATAGAAATCCCAATCATATCTTTTCAGTTTATAAAAGATTCATGGAACATTCAAGTTGGGAGGACACATAGACCTCTACTCATTTTATAGATGAGAAAATTAAGGCCCAGAGAATTTAGTCAGTTGCCACAAATTGGAAATAGCTGGTTTAGTGGCAGAACTGGAATTCAAACTCAGCTCTCTAAATCTGGGTTCTTTCCAGCACACCTCACTCCCTCCCACCAATGACATCTGTCAACATAGCTCCAAGCAAACCAAATATATTAAGGGTGACTAAAACAGTAAGATAGGCAAAAGGGAAGTGAGGACAGAATCAGTGCCCTTCCCCAAAATCTAGGTCCATATAATAAAGAATACTTCTCCAGTTCTGCTAGAAATGTTAACTTTCAGATCCAAGAACACACAAGTACCTGCTTCAACACAAATTCAAGAAACCTGTAGCCCTTGGAAACAATGGAGTATAGTGCTTCTGAAGAAAACTTCAGAGATCACCAACTAATTTAACCTTGCTCAAATGTTTACAATGCTGGAGAAGAGCATTTTCAGAAGGTTCCTGTAGATTACCCAGAAAAACAACATCTGAGAATACACTGTTTTGCGTTTTTCTTTGATCACAGTACAGGGTAATATTTTTTATTATATACATAGAGAAAGAGAATAAAACTATCTTAACCGCATATCTATAGATAACCTTATACAGTATATTACCAGTGGAATATAGTTTTCTATTCACCCTGAATTCCAAGGAAGGACAGTCACGGAATCCACAGTATTTCCTACCTTACTTAACTCTGAGAAATGGACACAAGCTGAACTTTTGACATTTAATGAAAACAAAAGGCCCAGAGCACCAGGTGTTTCCTTTTATTCAAATCTCCCCTAACAGAGAAGCTTCTGATCTTGTAAGGGAACCCAAATGATGGCTATACAAAGTTTGATGAGGAGGCTAGCCTTCCAGGGAATGTGAAATGAATATGGAGGCAAGCAAAGAAGTACGGTACTCAAAGCCAAGCACACATTATGTGGCTCTGCTTTCTAATGCTGATATTAATTAAGAGCAGACCTAAAGACTGTATTATACATAATTAATAATCTCCACACTAAGACAAGCACAGAATTAAAAGCCAAAAAACCCACTATAACCTTCTCTAACACCTCTTCTTTCAGACACACACAAAAATGAAAACATTTTGAATAAAGTTACCAATCAGTATGAAGGTGTACTGGCAACAACAAAAATTAGAAGAAATTCAATTTCATTAAAATGAACTTAAAAATAAAGTTGTACACATATATGCACATGTACATATATATGACATGCATGTATATTCACATGCATATAATATATACACATACATATTTGGCATAGTAAAGAACATGGGACTTGAAGTCAGGAGACCTATCATAAGTGCTTAGTAAATGGATTTTTTCCATTTATTCATTCAATTACACAGTGAAGATTTACTTAGATGCAGAGTGTTGTTCTCAGCAGAAAAAGAAAAAGAAAAAAGACCAGTCCTTGCCCTTAGCTACCTCACACGGCAATATAAATGTGAGTTATTATGATTACTGTTTGGCCTTGAGAATATTATGATCATGCTGGAGTCCGAAGGACTTGATTTAAATCCCAGCTCTGTCATTTACTTCTGGCTGACATTAGGCAAGCCATGTTGGGCCTTAGTTTCCTCATCTGTAAGAGTAGGAATTGAACCAGATGAACTCTAAGATCCCTTCCAGCTCTGAAAATATGAGATGATGATGATGATGACATTGTTGTTGTTGATGATGATAGCGAGCATTTATCTAGGGCTTTAAAGTTTGCATAGCCCTTGCTAATTCACACAAACAGCTCATATTAACCTCATATAACCCTGAGGGGCAAGTGATATTATTATTCCCATTTTGCAACTGAGGAAACGGAAACAAAGGTTAAGTAACTTGCCCAGGTTCCTACAACTTTAGTGTTGTAGGCAGAATTCAAACTCATGTCTTTCTGATTCCAGGTCCAGCACTCTTTCCATTATGCCACCCAGCTGTCTTTACCTTCATTCTTCCTTTATATTTGAAGAACACATACTTCTACTGGTATGAGTCCTATGACACAGTGGGCAATGCCTCATGCCTCAGTGCAGTGCTTCTTAAACTGTGGGTTGCAACAAAAAAAATCAGCAACAGTAAAAATCTGGCAACCCACAACAACCAAAACTTAATTAAAAATTCAACACATAATGAATCCAAGGTGTTTCCCACAATGCTTGCCCCTGTGGCTTCTGGAAACTTTACTGTAGGCTTGGTTCTGAACACAAAGCATGTGCACTTTGCACTGTGCATGCCCTCAGGCCATGCAACACCAACAAAAGGCTGCCAAAACCCACAAAGTGATCATCAGTGGAAAAAGTTTAAGAAGCCCTGCCTTAGTGGATAGCTTAATTAGCTATGATGACCCCCTAGCCCCTACCTGATGACCAACCAGCAGAGATGCAACTCTGAATTTAGGTTGGACCTTGTATATCAGAAAGCCTGTTATTCAGCCTGTACTCAAAAACCTCTTCAACTTGGTAGAGAGTCACAGGATCATAGATTTAGAAATGAAGGAGACCTTTTTTAAGGTTATCTAGCCCATTCTCCTTGTTCAACAGAAGAAACCGAGACCTAGAGAGATTACAACCTCTCTGAGTCTCAGTTTCTTCAGCTGTCAAATAAGTGTACCAGAGCTCATGCACTGCTGATACAGACAACAAAATCTAAGAATTACCTTCAATGCCCCAAGGAAGCACTGGAGTTGTACATCGGTGTGCCACAATGTTCTTTTAATTAAGATAATAATAATCACAGATTCCTAGTATGGCAGAATTAGACAGGACTGTACATCTAATATGGGACTATTGCTTTGTTTTACTAATAAGGAAACTGAAGCCAAGAGAGATAGAATGACCTGTCAGGCTGGTTGCTTAGTAGCATAACCATGTCTAGAATGCCAGTCTCTGGACTCTCATTGCAGAGTTATTTCTAGCATACTGTCTTCCTCAACTGGTCCTATGTAATAATGCCAAAAGATTTTGAGGTGGAAAGGTCCTTCGAGATCAACTAATCTAAGACCTCTTATTTACAGAGACAGTAACTGAAACCCATAAAGGGAAAGATTACATGCAAGGCAAGTACCAGAAGTGATATGTGAACCAAAATCTTCCAGCACACTTTCCTCACAGAAGTGAACCTGGAGATAGTAAAGGCTAATGTTAAACCTTCATAATTCAGCTTTCTTTCCCCAGGAAATGTAACTGACAGCAAAACTGATGTAGTCTATAACTAGTAGTTAAAACATCCTCCTTTTCAACCAGAGTTTCACAGCATCTCTGAAGTTTCTCAAGGCTTTTAAAATAGCTAAAGGCAGGAGTGGCAAAGTGCCCTTTGAGGCTACTATTACAACTTGTAGATAAAATGGTAACCTTAAAATGTGTTACAAAAGTTGGGTAATTATGAGAAGCTACATGATGGGAATAGACCAGGAAGAAATGAGTTCAAATCCCTTCCTGACACTTAGCAGCATTGAGCCCTTCCTAATTCACAGTCTGTCATCTGTCATCTGCACTAATTGAATGAGGTCCCACACAAGGAATCTCCTTTCTCCAAAAATAATGAATCCTTCATGTATCTTTAATAGTCAAGCCACATGGTTTTTAATCACTGATTCATTATTCCTATAGCCAGAAACTGTAGCTATTCCTTATGAAAAAAAAAAGTAACACTAATTGATCTCTACAAACCTTTCTGCCTCTAAATTCTATGATTCTAATTTTAAAATGGTTCTTTTTTTTGACTAATGCAATGGCCAGAGTGCATTCAATTTCATGTAATAAAGAAAAGGAATGGCCCACTACTTACAGTTTGCATTTAAATAAGGCAAAGAAACAGACTGAACACCATTCACTCCAAGAACAGAGACCTTCATTCAACCTGAAAATTAAACCTCAGATTGCATACTTTATTACCTAATGCAAGGGAAAATGTTATGTAGTTCTAGCCTTTCCAAATTGCCCTTGTGTAACTGATCCACCACTGCCTCTTTCACTTCTTAAACCATAGTCAACTGAAGTTCAGTGCTAAGAGAACTTGGAAATGTTCATGATACCCAAGAGAATCAGAAGTGGCTAGACAGCTTCATTGATCATTTGTAGGGTTAGAAAGCTCAATTGGAATACATGGAAAGGGAAGAAAAGAATGAGCAGTTAGATGGGTATCAGTATGGAGAGTGAAGAAAAGAAGGAATGATCAACTTAAGACAGGTTTAATACCACCTTTCTGCTTCCTGGATTGAAAGTTTGCTACATGCACAAAAATGTGATGAATAAGAGAATGACCAAATAAAGTTCCCCACACTAGAGTGGATTTATCACTCTAGTAGGGAGCTAGCTCCCCACACCCACTTTTTCTCTTTCTCCTTCTCCCTGTAACTCAAAGGATCACAGGTCTAGAGCAGGAAGAGGATTCAAGAGCCATCCAGTCTAATTCTCTTATTTTAGGTCTGAAGAAACTAAGTCCAAAGGAAGATAAGTTCCCTCAAGGTTACCCAGTCAGTACTGGAGCTCCTCTTTCCATCATACAATAATAGCTAAAATATAAGACAGAACTGGGTAAGACTGGTAAAAGCACAATGAAAAGACAAAAGAGGGAGCATAATCCAACATGATCAGGGTAAATTTCCTGAAGGAAGTAGGATTGAAGTTGGACCTGGAAAGAGGATTAGTCATAGGTGGAGACTAGAGGGAAAGGGCATTCTGGAATAGGGGACAGGATGGGCAAAGCAACAAATGCAGGAAATTCTTCTTCAGTTGAGTTGAAGCATAAAGTAGTGAAGAGTAGTGGGAGATAAGACTGAGGACCCAGATGGATGGCCTGGTATACCATGCTTAGGAGTCTGGGCTTTGGTTGCCTGACCTTGGCAGCCTGGATATAAAGATGGTGGGGACAAGGGGGGAATATTTGAGTTTTTCTCCCTGAAGGAGCTGACAATTCAGTATAAGGAAATTAAACATACACAAGTAGTTGTAATACCAGGCAGAATGTAGATAAACAAAATGGAACAGAAAAGCACAGAAGGCAGAGAGATTAGTCCCTGCTAGAGATGTTTTGCTTCTTGGGAGAATCAGTATATGAACTAGGGCAAGGCATTAGCATAGGATTATGACAAATGGAAGAGAGAGAGAAGGTCATTTCAGTCAAAGGAATATCACAAGGCATTAAATTAGAAAAGTCACAGGATGATTTTGAGGAATCATGAGCACTCGAGTTTGGCTACAGCATAGGCTACCTGTTTGAAAAGCAGTGGGAGAAAAGACTGAAAAGGCCGGATCCCAGAGGACCTAGGGTGCCATACCAATGATGTGAAGAAGTGGGGAACTACTGAAGGTTTCTGGATAAGGGTGGGACGTGACTAGATCTAAGAGGCGGCAAGAGCAGTTAGCAGGCAAATAACAGGTGAGTGGATAATAATGGCCACAACTATTGTAATGGCAGCAGAAATTGAAAGGAAGGTGCAGAGGCAGGAGACACAGAGGAGGAAGAAGCAGTAAGACCTGGTGACTAAGGAGGCAAGGCTAGAAAGACAAACCAAGAAAAGGAGAAGAGAGAAGGGAGGATGATTAAGACCATGGGAAGGAAAAAAAAAGAGCAGCATAACATGTCAAATGCTGCTGAGAAATCAAAGAATCGGCATGCACCCTGAAGAAAAGATGAGATAGTAAGAGTCATGATGTCCTCAGAAAGGGAGTATTTTCGGTAGAAGTAGAAGGAAAATTGCAAGGAGCTAATAATTGTGTAGGGCGGAAGAAAGGAAGGAAGTAGAGGCAAGCATAAACTCTCTCAAGAAGTTTTGCAATAAAATAAAAAGATAGGACGGTCATTTGGGAAAAGAGCAGAGTAGGGAGATAGCGGTGGTTTCTTAAGATGGGGAGGAATAAGGCACGTGAGGCTGATAAAAAAGGGAAGGCTAAGTATACAAGAGTAAGGTCATAATTTGTGAACCACTTATCTTCCTTTGGACTTAGTTTCTTCAGACCTAAAATAAGAGAATTAGACTGGATGGCTCTTGAATTCTCTTCCTGCTCTAGACCTGTGATCCTTTGAGTTATAGGGAGAAGGAGAAAGAGAAAAAGTGGGTGTGGGGAGCTAGCTCTCTACTAGAGTGATAAATCCACTCAAGTATGGGGAACTTTGTTTGATCATTCTTTTATTCATCATACTTTTGTGCATGTAGCAAACTCTCAATCCAGGAAAGGTCCTGGCCAGATTTCCAACATATCTACAAAATCTACATAACGTTAAACCTTGTTCATTTCAATCAGCTGGGCCAAAGAAAAAGAAAACTCTTACTCCCTAACCTGGCAAACATAAAATTCATCATTTTTAATTCCTCCCCCCCTACCCCAGAAAAAAACATCTTTTACAATATCTTCTAATACAAAACTTTATTCATTTGAACTTATATGAAGATGATAGCTGGTTTCAGTTTTCAAAGCTCATAAGTTATTTTCTTCTTATGCTTTATTGTTTAACAAAGTGAAGCAAATGTTCTTTCCCTTTTAAAATAATTTAATAATACTCCAAATAGTCACAGAACTCCCAATAGAAAATGTCAAGATATTTCCTCTTTTAATACTTAAATGTAACAAACTGTCATTTATCAGCTGAAATAAAAAATAAAAAAAAACCCCAACATGGAAAGGTTTTAGTCCACACCTGTTATATCACTGGCATATGAAGGGGGAAATTGCTGCTACCAAAGTAGACTCGTACCAGTTGAACAACTTGAAATCCTGAAGTTGCCTGGGGCATTGAAAAGTGAAGTGGCCCACCCAGTGGAACACAGGAAGGATGTGGCTGACACAGCCCCTGAACCTGCTTCTGGATCACAAGCAGCCTCCTATCTATGACACTTGACTGAAATAAGGTTATGTGTCAAAAACACATTTTTTATTAATATAGTGCCCTGAATGACTGTTTATTGAGCTGTTAACCAACTTTTGGATGAAATGCTACTGAAGTAGGTGCATAAAATATCTCAAGTGTAACAACAAGAGGAGAGAAAAGGTAGCACATAAAAGTGATACATTAAGCAGCTCACGAACCAGAAAACTCAAAAGATTAAAGTCAGTCATAAAAATATGCGAGGGGATGGAAGAAATAAATTCTTGATTTTTGAGACAGATTATTCAGGCTTTGGGTTTTCTGGGATCTTGGCTTCTTTCTAATTGCTGGGGCTTCACCATTCAGACACACTAGAGCTCATTTACACCTCCACTAGAGGTCAGGCAAGGCAAGGAAAAGGTGGTTAAGCTCCATTTGACAAATAGATATACCTGGACCTAAAATGTTCACATTGGAAAGGACCTTAGAAATCATCTAGTACAAACTTTAGGGGGCAGCTAGGTGGTACAGTGGGTTTTGTTAACCTTCCTCTCTTCCCATCCCCCCCTTCAGCTTCCTTTAATGTGCTGTCTTCTTTCATTAGAACGTAATTTTCTTGAGGGAAAGGGCTATCTGTCTTTCTGTCTGTACTTGTATTCTTGGTGCTTAACATAGTGCCTGGAACACAGTATAGGCTCAATAATAGGTAGCTGATCTGACACCCATATCATGTGACCTGAATCTGTGCTGGGCCTAGAGTCAGGAAGAATTGAGTTCAAACCCAGCCTCAGATAACTTACTAGCTGTGTGACCCCTGGGCAAGTCACTTAACTCTGCCTCAGTTTCTTCATCTGTCAAATGAACTGGAGAAGGAAATGGCAAACCACTCCAGTATCTTTGCCAAGAAAACGCCAAATGAGGTCATGAAGGGTTAGGCACAACAGAAACAACTCAACAACAGAAGTCCAAACTTTCATTTTCTTCTTTGGTAATTCAAATGTCTCTAATTTTGTCATTATGGATTCTGATATAAACCATGGTCACTCCGTGACTTGGAAGATTTTGTTCTTCCTAAGAATTATTGTAGCCAAAAAATTCATTGCCCTGTGGCCAACCTAGTAGTGAGCATCTCTGAACTTAGCGAAGCTGGTATTTGGACAACATCCCATTATTAGGCCTGTATCTGAAGCCTTTCCAACCTGGTAGGACTTGCCAGAGCTGACATTTCTCTGGTATTGTCTTTAGAAATCCAGGAAACAAGGGCCTAGAGATGTTAAAGTATTTAACCCATCATCAGCTCATAGGAGTACAGCTTCAAATGGATAACTAATATAAAATTGTGGCTCTGTTTATGGCTACTACTTCATCCTCCTACAATGATCAACAAGTCATTGGAGCTAGAACAGAAATCGGAAATCAGCTCTTAGGTTATGCACAAAACCCTTCCTTGGAGTCCAGGATAGTCACCAAGCTGCTGTTTGCCACTTCCAGGAATAGGGGGAATCAATCTGGCAAGAGGCAACAATTATTCTACTTAGGAAATGCATTAAATATTAGAAAGGTCTTTATACTAAATGGATCTTAGTCCTAGTTTGGATCTCTAGAACCAAATAACATAAGCCCAAATGATCTTCCTTACGACAATCCTTCAAATATTTGAAAACACAATGTGATTTCACATACTAGTCAGTCAGTAAGCATTTTTAAGTGCCTTCTATGTGCCAGGCACTGTGCTATGTCCCAGAAATTAAAAAAAAAAAGGTAAAAGACAATTCCTACCCAAAAGGAGTTCACAATATAATGAAGGAAACAACAAAAAATATATAAACTATCTACAAGATATATATACGTATACACATATACATATGTGATAGATACAGACACATAAGCTATATATGGGATAAATTAAGAAATAATACAGGGAAGGCACTGAAATTAAAGAAGGAGTAGGAAAGGTTTCCTATAGAAGATGGGATTTAAATAGAAGTACCCTATACCTCTATGACATCTCCCCTCTGATTGGCTGGTTCCTCAAGTCCCCATTTTAGTGAGGATGCCCAGTCTTGATCCCTCTCCTGACTGGTGCTTCAGATTCTTTTGGATTTTCCCTACAAGCTCCCTATGACTGTTGTTAACCTTCCTCTCTTCCCACCCCCTTTCAGTTTCCTTTAATATTGGCACACAGCATAGGCTCAATAATAGCTAGCTGATCTGATACCCATATCATGTGACCTGAATCTTCTCTAGATTAATAAGATGGTTCTCACAAGACATAAGTTTCAGACTCTACCACCCTAATCAACATCCTTCTGGTGTTTTCTAGTCTGTTAATATCATTCTTAGAGTGTGTGCTCACAACTTGAGCTAATAGTGCAGATGATGTCCAACCTCCACTGGGAGCTATCACCTTCCTTCTGGACACTTGCTATTAATAAGTGCATCCTAAGATTGTCTTAACTATCTTGGATGCTACACCACTCTGTTGATTCACATGGAGTTTATAATCCACTAAACCTCAGAGGACTTTTTTCATGAGTCACTGTTTAGCTACATTTCCTATATTTATATAGTTTATTGTGTGACTCTTTTTCATGTGTGACTATGTATTTCATTCATAATAAATTTCATCTTTAATATAATAATAATAATAATAGCTAATACTTATATAGTGCCCACTATGTGCCAGGAACTAAGCTAAGAATGTTATAAATACTATCTCATTTAATCATCGAAACAATCCTGGGAGGTAGGTGCTGTTATAATCCTCATTTTACAAATAAAGAAAGAGGCAAACAGATGCTAAGTGACTTTCCCAGGATCAGATGACTAGTAAGTGTCTGAGGCTGGAATTGAACTCAGGTCTTCCTGACTCTTTGTGCATGTTCTCTTCATTGAACCACCCAGCCAACCCTCAATGAAGTTCACCAATTTGTCTTACCAGATCTTTTCGGACCCCAACTCTGCTATTCACTGTATTACCTACCCTTTCCTGCTGCTGATAAATGTGGCCTCAATAATAACTACAATCAAGATACTGTTAATGTGTCAGAAGAAGAGATGACCAAGCACATGCCTTAGGGCATGCACACACACCACTAGGAACCTCCTCTTTAGTTCCATTCTGTACCATTATGAAGTATGGAGGTAGTGATGCCAGGATTAGGAAGAGAAAAGCTTCAATAAATAGAAGGGCTTCAATAAATGGAGGCTAGGTGAGGGTATTAAGGAAAGGCATAAGCAAAAGTGCAGACATAGGAAATGGCAAAATGGAACTAAGGGACAAAAAATGGTCCAATTTGGCTAGAATGCAAAGGATGTGGAAGGAAATAGTCTATGAAAAGGCTGCAAAGACTGGAAACATCAGAAGAGAGGGCCTCAAATGCCAGAAATTATGAGATAGTCAATAAAGAACCATTGGAGATTTTTGAGTAGAGGAGTGACATGGTCCCCACGGTGCAAAAAAAAGACAACTTTGGCAGTTGTGGAAGGAAAGAGTGGAAAGTTTGTATACTAGAACCAGGAAGTCCTCTAAGGAAATTATAACAAGTCTAAGAGAAAAGAGATGTGTTCCTAAACTGCAGTAGTGGCAGTGGAAATTTTTGAGAAGAAACAGATATTAGAAATATTACCAAGGACTTGGCAACAGATCAGATGGGTGGATAAAGGAGGGGGGAAGTGTCAAAGATGATTCCAAGGTTGATTCCAAAGATGATTCCACGAGGCTGAGTGGGGGAAGGATGATGTCATTAACATAAATAGAGAAGTCAGAATATGAGAGCAGGTTTGGTGGGTGAAGAACATGAAGTTCTGCTCAGGACTTGTTGAACTGGGGGTGCTGATAAACAGGACAACTAAATGGAGTTATCCATCTGGCAGGTAGCAATAAAGAACTAGAACTCTGAGCAAAAGTCTAGGGTGGGGCTAATAATTTGGGATCATTAGTGAGGGTTGAAGCCACTTATTTTAAACAATTAATGCTTACTAATTTAATGTATTTAAGATATAGAAAGGCATTTCTCCCATCCCCCAAAAAGCAAAGTCAAGGGGTAAAGGAAGAGTTTTTTGGTTGTTTCTTTAAATCACACCAGCTAAAACTACTCATTTAACAATACCTGATTGCCCTCAGGTTACTCTGTATCAGAGTAATAAGTAAATTTTCATTATAGTTACTGTATTGACAATACTCTCTTCCCAGATGAGATCATTATCCCCTTGAGATAAAAATGACATCTACTCTCTGATGGGTACAGGGTTGAGCCAAACATAACAATAAATCAATAAGCAAGCCCAGTTAATGACAATAATGAAGCATCTGAAGTAACTAAATGGATCAAATATTCAGCAATTTAAGAAATGAAAAAGAGGCAAGGCTCATCCTTTAACTCAATGTATAGAAACAAAAAGACTAACATTAAAAGAGAAAGGAGAATCTCCTAGCAACAAGCATCTTCTGAGATGCATGAATTAGAGCTTTCTTCCCTTGCCTTAGAAGGGGAAAAACTCTACTCTGATGCCTGATTTTAAAAATACCAAGTAAATTAATGGCTTCTCAGGTATAGGACCATGCTAGATTAAATTTGCTGTTATACACCACTTTAAAAAATATATTCCTGACTACTTGAAAGCAAATATGACACAGTTGGGTGGTTCTTCTTATACCAGTGAAGCAACATTGTTTGACAGGCCAAAATTAAGCCTGATCTTCTTGCACTGGTATGAAAAAGCTTGTCAAACTGCTCAGCCTTCGTTCTTGATAACTTGGCTCCTGACTCCTCATGTAAAAACACATCATTGTACTGAAACATGAGATGCAACCAGAAAGAGAGTTTCTTCCATGTCTACAGCCTTCACATCTCCACCATACCATTTCCCACAGAGGAGATGCAGAATGGGTTGAGCCTAGCTAGATTCAGCACTTTGCCCCTAAATCTATCTGCCACCCTTTCCCCCAACCCTCCAAAATGCACAGAGGAAAAACAGAAGGGACATGTGATTGAAATACTATGTAATCATGGCATGCTAAAGGTAAAAGGAACCTCAGACATCACTTAATCCAACCCTTCACTTTGCTGGTCAGAAAACCAAAGTCCACAAAGGATATGTCTTTCCAAATGCTCACAGAACTATATGAAATGGAAGCTGGCACTAGAACCCTGGCCTTCTGACTCCAAGTAACAAAAATTAACTCATATCTGTGAGATAAGTAACACAGGAGTAGGTGAGTGGGGGTTCTAACAGTGATTCCTTATGACTTCTGACTTGGAAGCACCTCTTTTAATAACATTATTGACTTACAATTTTTAAAGTATTTTATGGGGGGCTGGGGTAGAGGGATGAAGTTAAGACAGGGAAGAGAAGCAAGGAAGTTGCCCAAACTCTCCCCAGTTTCCCTCAGAAACAATGTCAAATCAAACCTCTAAATGGATTCTGGAAGGACAGAACCTACAAAAAGACAGAGTGAAAGAGTTTTCCAATTTAATATAACTTAGAAGGACTTCAGGAAAGGTCTTTCTCACTTGGGTAAAAGGGGAGCACAGCCCACTGCAGACCCTATCTGGGTAAGACAGCAGGAGACTCTTAGCCACAGCACAAATCAGCAAACAGAGGAGCCTGGGTCCTGGATGAACAGGCCAGCTGTGAGGCCTCCAGCCCCAGTGCAGAAAGCAATCCCCAGAACCTGATGACAACAGGTACAACAATGTCAGGCCACCCCAGTGTAGTGGGCAAGTCACCAGTACCTGAGGCCCCAGCACAGAAAGCCAGTGATCAGGCCCCTGACCCCAGGAGCTTAGGACAGTGCCCCCTGTGCCCCAGGAGCAGAGTTCAACTTTAAAAGTCATGAAATAAGTTAAAAAATGAGTAACAACAGAAACACCCCCCAAAACAACAACAACAACAAAAAAAAAACCAGATAAAAGCCCTGATCATAGAAAGCTATTATGGTGAGAGGAAGATCAAAACACAAACTCAGAAGAGGACAACAATGTCAAAATATCCACAGGTGAAGCCCTAAAGGGGAACACAATTTGGCCTCAAGCCCAAAAAGTCTTCTTAGAAAAGTTCAAAAAGGATTTTTAAAATCAAATAAGAGAGGTAGAAGAAAAATTGGGAAAAGAAATGAGAGTTATGAAAGAAAGAGTCAACAAAATACAATTGGCCAAACTGAAAAAAATCCACTGAAGAAATCAACTCCTTATAAAATAGACTTGGCCAAATAGAAAAGGAAGTACAAAAGCTAGCTGAAGAAAACAATTCCCTAAAAATTAGAATTGGGCAAGTGGAAGTTAATGACTCTATGAGACAACAAAAGCAATCCAATAAAATCAAAATAATGAAAAAAATGGTAGAAAATATAAAATACCTCATTGGAAAAACAACTGACCTAGAAAACAGATCTAGGAGAGTTAATTTAAGAATTATTGAACTACCTGAAAGTCAGGATGAAAAAAAGAACCTGGAGAGCATCTTTCAAGAAATTTTCCAGGAAAACTGCCCTGATATCCTAGAACCAGAGGGTAAAATAGTAATCAAAAGAATCCACAGGTTACCTCCTGAAAGACATTCCAAAATGAAAAATCCAAGGAATATTACAACCAAATTTCAGAATTATCAGGTCAAGGAAAATATACTTCAAGGAGCCAGAAAGAAATAATTCAAACATCAAGGAGCTACAGTCAGGATAACTCAAGATTTAGCAGCTTCTACATTAAAGGATGAGGGGTTGGAATATAATATTCTGGAAGACAAAGAAGCTTGGATTACAACCAAGAATTAACTACCCAGCAAAACTGAGCATAATCTTTTTTAAGGTAAAAGATTCAATGAAATAGAGGACATTCAAACTTTCCTGATGAAAAAAACTAGAGTTGAACAGAAAAAAAAAGATTCAAGAGAAGCATAAAAATGTAAACAAGAAAGGGAAAACCAATTTATTCAATAAGGTTAAACTGTTTACCTCTCTACATGGGAAGATGATGCTTGTAACTCTTAAGAACTGAATCTCCATTAGGGCAATTAGAAGGAGTATACATTAGACAGAGGGAGAGAGTATAAGCTGACTTTGATGTGATGATATAAAAAATAAGAGGTAAAATACTTTACAATACAGTAAAGTATTGTACTGGGAGAAGAGGAAAGGGGAAGGCAGAATAGAGTAAATTATATGACATGAAGAGGCACAAAAGACCCATTACAATAGAGGAGAGAAAGGAGAAGGTGAGCATTATTTAACCTTATTCACTGGATTTGGTTCAAAGAGGGAATAACATACACACTCAGTTGGGTATAGAAATTTGTCTTACCCTATACGTAAGTAGGAGAGGAAAGGGGAAAGCAAAGGGAAGGGGGCACATAGAAGTGAGAGCCAACTGAGGCAAGAAGTAGTGAGAAGGGACAAGATAAAAAGAGAGAAAAAACAATAAACAGGGAAAAGTAGGATGTAGGGAAATATACAGTTAGTAATCATAACTTTGTATATGAATGAGGTGAACTCTCCCATAAAATGGAAGTGGAGAGGTGAGCGGATTAAAAAACTAGAATCCTACAATATGTTGTTTACCAGAAACACATTTGAAGCAGAGAGATACACATAGAGTAAAGGCACAAGGCTGGAGCAGGATATATTATGCTTCAGTTGAAGTTTTTTAAAAAAGCAGGAGTAGCAATCTTGATCTCAGACAAAGCAAAAGCAGAAAAATAGACCTAATTAAAAGAGATAAGGAAGGAAAATATGTATTGCTAAAAAGTACCACAGACAATGAAGTAATATCATTACTAAACATATATACACCAAGTGGTATAGCATCCAAATCCTTAAGGGAGAAGTTAAGTGAGTTACAGGAAGAAATAATAACAAAACTATACTAGTTAGGGGCTTCTACCTCCCTCTCTCAGAACTAGATAAACCTAACCACACTATAAACAAGACAGAAGAGGCAAACAGAATTTTGTTAAGTTATATATGACAGACCCCTGAAGAAAATTGAATGGGAAAAAGAAAGGAATATGCCTTTTTTCTCAGTAGTACATGGCACCCACAAGAAAACTGATCATGTATTAGGGCATAAAAACCTCACAATCAAATGCGGAAAGGCAGAAATATTAAATACATCCTTTTCAGATTATGATGCAATAAAAATTATGTGTCATAAAGGGTCATAGAAAGATAGACTAAAAATTAATTGGAAACTAAGTAATATAATCCTAAAGAATGAGTGGGTCAAACAACAAATCATAAAACCAATCAATAAGTTCATAAAAAGAGAATGATGGGGGGAGGCTAGGTGGTGCAATGTATAGAGCACCAGCCCTGGAGTCAGGAGCACCTGAGTTCTGAGGACCAGCCTCAGACACTTAACACAAAAACTAGCTGTGTGACCTTGGGCAAGTCACCTAACCCCAATTGCCCTACCTTCCCCCCTCCTAAAAGAAAAAAAGAAAAATAAAAAAAGAGGGAATGACAATAATGAAACAACATACCAAACTTTATGGGATGCAGTTCTTAGGGGAAATTTTTTATTTCTAAATGCTTACATTAAGAAAATAAAAAGCAGGTTAATGAATTGGGTATGCAACTAAAAAAGGTAGGAAAAAAGAACAATTTAAAATTCCCCAATTAAATATGAAATTAGAAATTCTGAAAAACAAAGAAGAGATTAAAAAATTGAAAGAAAGCTATTAATAAGTAAAACTAAGAGCTGGTTTTATGGAAAAAACAATAAAATAATAAACCTTTGGTTAATTTGATTGAAAAAGAAAGAAGAAAACCAAATTACCAGTATCAAAAATGAAAAGGGTGAATTAAAGCAATAATTAGGGGCTATTTTGCCCAACTCTATGCCAAATGATCTAACAATCTGAGTAAAATGGATGAACATTTAAATGTATATAAATTGTCTAGATTAAGAGAAGAGGAAATAAAATACTTAACCCCATTTTAGAATAAGAAATTGAACAAGCTATCAGTTAACACCATAAGAAAAAATCTTCAGGGTCAGATGGATTTACAAGTAAGTTTTACCAAACATTTAGAGAATAATTAATTCCAATACTATAAAAACTACTTGGAAAAAATAGGTGAAGAAGGAGTTCTACAAAGTTCTTTTTATGTCACAAATATTATGCTGATACCTAAAGCAGGAAGAGCCAAAACGGAGAAAGAAAATTATAGACCAATTTCCCTAATGAATATGATGCAAAAACGTCAAATAAAATATTAGCAAAGAGATTACAGAAATTTATCATGGAGATAATATACTACAACCAAGTGGGATTTATATCAGGAATGTAGGGCTCATTCACTATTAATTAACCATATCAATAACAAAACTAACAGAAATCATATGATTGCCTCGATAAATGCAGAAAATACTTTTGACAAAACATAACCCCCCTTCTGATTAAAAAGCACTTGAGAGCATAGGAATAAATGGAGTCTTCCTTAAAATGATATGCAATATCTATCTAAAGTCACCAGCAAATATTATATGTAATGGGGATTAACTAGAAACTTTCCCAGTAAGATCAAGGGTGAAATAAGTAAGCCCATTATCACCACTATTATTCAATATTATACTAGAAATGTTAGCTTTAACAATAAGAGAAGAAAAAGAATTTGAAGGAATTAGAATAGGCAATGAGGAAATAAAACTATAACTCTGTAGATATGATGGCATACTTAGAAAATCCTATAGAATCACCTAAAAACTACTTAAAACAATTAACTTTAACAAAATTACAGTATATAAAACAAACCCACATAAATCATCAGAATTTCTATATATTACCAACAAAGCTCAGCAGTAAGAGATAGAAAGAGAAATTCTCTTTAAAATAACTGTAGACAGTATCAAATACTTGGGAGTCTACCTGCCAAGACAAACCCAGGGACTAAATGAACACAATTATAAAACACTTTTCATACAAATAGATCTAAACAACTGGAAAAACATCAATTGCTCATGGGTAGGTAGAGCTAATAGAATAAAAATGACAATTCCACCAATTTAATTTACTTATTCAGTGCCATAACAATCAAACTACCAAAAATTACTTTATAGAGCTAGGGAAAAAATAACAAAATTTATCTGGAAGAACAAAAGGTCAAGAATATCAAGGGAATTAATGAAAAAAAATTCAAAGGAAGGTGACATAGCTGTACCAGATTTAAAGCTGTATTATAAAGTGGCAATCATCAAGACTATTTGATACTGGCTAAGAAAAAGAGTAGTGGGTCAGTGGAATAGGTTAGGCACACCCAGCACCATAGTGAATGACAATAATAATCTACTGTTTGATAAACCTCAAAGGCTATAGATTCTGGGATAAGAATTCACTGTTTGACAAAAACTGCTAGGGAAACTAGAAAATAGTATGGTAGAAATTAGGTATAGACCAAGATCTTGCACCGAAAACCAAAATGAGGCCAAAATAAGCAAATTAGGAGAACAAGGAATAGTTTATCTGTCAGATCTATGGCCAAGGGAAGAATTTATGATCAAACAAGAGATAGAGAAGATTGTGAAATGCAAAATAGATAATTTTTATTCCATTAAATTAAAATTTTATGCACAAACAAAAAATGTAACTAAGACTGGAAGGAAAGCAGAAAGATGGGAAACAAATTTCTAAGAATACAAATCATTTCCCAATTGATAAATGCTCAAAGGTTATGAACAGGCAGTTTTCAGATGAAGAAGTTAAAGCTATCTATACACATATGAAAAAATGCTTTAAATCACTATTGATTAGAGAAATGCAAATTAAAATAATTCTTAGGTACCACCTCACACCTATCAGATTGGCTAATATGACAGAAAAGGAACATTATAAATGTTGAAAAAGATGTGGGAAAATTGGAAGACTTTTGGAATTTACAAAAATTGGAACATTATTGGTGGAATTGTGAATTGATTCAGCCATTCTGGAGAGCAATTTGGAACTATGTCCAAAGGGCTAGAAAACTGTATATACACTTTGAACCAGCATTACCACTTCTAGGTCTATATCCCAAAGAGATTGTAAAAAAGTGGAAAGGACCCAATATACAAAAATATTTATAGCAGCCATTTTTGCGGTGCTGAGGGAAACTGAAGGGATACTCATCAACTAGGGAAAGGTTGAACAAGTTGTGGTATATGAATGTAACAGAATACTATTGTGCTATAAGAAATGATGAGTAGGTAGATTTCAGAAAAACCTTGGAAAGACTTATATGAACTGATGCTAAGTGAAGTGAGGAGAACCAGGAGAATATTGCATACAGTAACAGCAATATTTTGTGATGACCAACCATGACACACTTAGCTCTTCTCAGCAATACAATGTTCCAAGACAACTCCAAAAGAAAATGCTATACCATATCCAGAGAAAGAATTATGGAATCTGAATTCAGACTGAAGCATACTACTTTCACTTTTTTTCTTTCATATGTTTTTTTTTTCCTTTTTATTCTGATTCTTCTTTCACAACATGAATGTGAAAATATGTTTAACATGATTGTACACATACAGCCTATATCAGATTGCTTGCTGTCTTGGGGAAGGGGGGAAGAAAGAGGGAGAGGAAAGTGAGGGAGGGAGAAAAATTTGGAACTCAAAATCTTATAAAATAATGTTGAAACTATTTCTACATGTAATTGGAAAAAATAAAATACTATTAAGTGGGGGGAAAGTATTTCATCATTTGCATATGTTCATAAATTAAGCAATTTTACTTGATTTACTTGATTAAGCAATTTTACTTTATTTCTTATCATTTTATTTCTCCAAGAATACAATTTGCTCCAAACTTAATAATCAGCTTTGTAAAAACTCTAATAAATCTTTTTTTAATGTTCTACTTAACACATGCTTTTCAAAGTGTTGGTGCATGATGTCATTTATTGTAAAATTTTAATCTTATAGATTCATGATTCCCTTTCCTTTCTGGGCTGACATTCCCAAAGCATTAAAATGTTACACCCTGATCCACAGGTGCATTACCTTCCACTAACTTATTCTTCCTCCAATAACCTAACATCAGAAAGGCCATAGATTTCATTTATGGATGTTCTCACATCACAGACTGCTTTCTGCTAGAGCCATTAGTTTTAAGACAATTCTTTTGCATCTTGCCTTTCCAGTCCATATCTAATAATTTAATCTTTTTATAAGTATGAATATTATATTTTTAAAATTCTACTTCTCAAATTCAACAAGAACATATTTATTAAGCACCTACTGTGTGGTAGGCCCTGGGGTTAAAAAGACCAGGAACAAAACATTCCCTATTCAAAGAGCTTACATTATGGAAAGTTCCTACAGGACTGGAATCCACTCTCAATCAATCAATATTTATTAAATGCCACTAAGTGCCAGGTGTTTGGGACACAAATAGCAAAAATAATCCCTGCCCTGAAGGAGTTTGCATTCAAATAGATGATGCAAGCTCTTTGAGGTTAGGGACTGTGTATGTGTGTGTGTGTGTGTGTGTGTGTATACACACATAAGCATATGTGTATGTGTGTATATATTTGTAAATGTGTTTGTGTGTATGTATGTATATGTAAGTGTGTGTCTATATGTACACACACATATACATATACAAATATACATACATACACACACATCATGGCAGCTAGATAGCTCAGTGGACAGAGCACTGTTGAGCAAATCATTTAACCCCTGCTTGCCTTAATCCACTGGAGAAGGAAATGGCAAACCACTCCAATATCTTTGCCAAGAAAACTGGCACATTATAGTCCCACAGGGTCACAAAGAGTCAGGCACAACTGAATGACTAAATAACCACAACAAAATGTTTGTGTGTGTTTATATATGTGTATAATAACTATCACTTCCATTTGAGTGCGTGTGTATATGTAAAATACATACATCTCTATCATATACATATATACCTATTCATATATGCACACACAATGATACCTACTACAATACCTCAGAGAGAAAGGTGCTAGCAGCTGAGGGGCACAGGGCCAGGCCTCTACAGAAGATGGTACAGATCATAAATCTTATAGAACTTCCTGAGGCTCAGAATGGTTAAGTGATTTGCCCAGGGTCATGACACTCTTTTATTATTTCCCATAGATACAAGATTACAGAGGGTGGCTTGGTTTCTAAAATAACCCACAAAAGTCTATGAAAACCATAAGTAGTTGATATGCAATACAGCCTTGGAAGATGGGGAGCACACAGCTCCTCCAGGATGCCGCTAGCCAACTATTAATCAACCAATGAGCAAACATTTACTAAGTACCTATTAATGTGCCAGGCCCTGGGCTAAGAAATAACTGCTTCTGTCATTGCAGGAGTGGCTGCCATCTACAGGGACAGATGGACCATTTTCAGACCATATTCTGACAGTGAAAACTTCTCCAAAGGGGAGAGCTTGTCTTGGGGAATTTGAACTGGTTGTTCATGATTCACAGTTTAAAGCCTCCCTGCCATTTCATGACCTCAGTCTGTCTGTCCACTCTCAGCACTGGGCACCCCAATACAGTCCTTCCCAGGAAGTCCCTAAGTTACTGAGTCCTCTACCCTGGGGAAGGAAGGGCAGGCAGGATGAGAACTAAGCGGAATGAAAGGGGAAAAAGAAACCAGGGGAAAAAAAACCATCACCAACGCTTAAAAAGTAATGCCTTGTTTTCTTCTGTGACTTGGAAACTGGCTGTAAAGAAAATTCCAAAAGAAAATTAAAATGAACAGGATGACTCTTCATTAGAGGCATGAGTTGCTACATGTTTTGTTTTGTTTTGTTTTGTTGTTTCACCTGGGTGGGAAGGGAGTGGAGTTGAATTGCTCTATACTCAAATTTCCTATCCAATCCTCTAAAACGAATAATAAAAGGAAACCCTAATGCTCTGCTAACAGCTACAAATGACTATTCTAAAGCACCACACAGGACTTGCAGAAGAAATGGAAAAACTTTATTTTTTAGATTTAGGATTAAACTTGGCCCCATATGCCTTTGAGTTTACCCACCTTCTCCAAGCCAAACCTTTGAGGTTTTCAGAAACTGCGAAACAACAGGGGAGAAAGCAAAAGATGGAAAATTTAGCATACGCATTCATGAATTTTAAGGATATGTATGCCTTCTTTAACACTGGAATATGAGGTCAGGGTATTGGTGTTGATCAAGCAGAAAGACTGTTAGCTTTTCAATGTAAAGTAACAATTCAGTTCTTCCCACATGCATGTGCTTAGTGTGGTGAAATTAATAACTTTTTAAAAATCAAGCAGCAGGGGCAGCTAGGTGGCGCAGTGAATAGAGCGCCGGCCCTGGAATCAGAAGGCCCTGAGTTCGGAGCCGGCCTCTGACACTTAATCCATAGGAACAAAAAAACCTAGCCGTGTAACCTTGGGCAAGTTACTTAACCCCAATTGCCCTAAAGGGGCGGCTAGGTGGCGCAGTGAGTAAGAGCACCAGCCTCGGAGTTTGGATGACCCGAGATCAGATCCGGCCTCAGAAAATGAGCACCCACACATAAATAATGACTAGCCGTGTAACCTTGAGCAAGTTACTTAACCCCAATTGCTTTAAAAAAAAAAAATCAAGCAGCAAATCAATTTCTGTTTAAAAATTGAGAAGTCCTATAAACTCCCCAAAGTATTTTCAAAAATGTGTGTCAAAATATATCCAAAGAAACCCTTCTAAATTCTATGACCTAGAGAAGTCCATGAAGTCCACAGAAGTCTTGTCTTAATGATAAGGTGACAAGATGATAAATGTGCGTTCTCAAGGGTCATTGCCAGGGGACCACAAGATCTACCAAGTTCTACCACATGAAAAGGGGTTTGAGTTCAATTCCACAAACAGAAAGCCTTTACAAGTCAAGTCAGCAAAACAGACTAGCTAAGAACAGAAACACTCATCGCTGGCAGAATGGCCACAAGAATTCTTTGACCACGGCCATCTACTCAAGAAATAAAGAAAAATACAAAAGGGCACTCGGTTCTGGGTAACCTTCAGATGACACACATTTTTGCAAATTACACTATTGTAGGGAGTATCTACATTGGAAGAAGTACAGAAACTCAAGAGTTGGAAGAGACCCAAGAGCCCAAACTGCACCACATAAAATCTGAATCAATTCAATAAAAAACATTTTTCTAAATTCAAGAAAATGAATCAATTTAGGTCACTATTTAGTGATGTATATACAAATTAGAAGAGGGGTTTGATTTTGTTTAACTCGAGAACACATTGTTTAGAATTATGGAGGCCCCAACAATGTAAAATGTTCATTCCTACCACCATGCCTTTGGTAGCATCCCTCTTCCCATCCAAATTCTCTTTTAAGCCTTTAGCCTCGCCAGCTACAGGAAGCCTCCCTTACCTGTTGAAGCTCACACTGATTGGTCCATTCTTTTCATTCAACCCAAACACTCAAATGCTAAACCTCAATGACCAAATTAGGCTGGGAACTCCTCCTCCTTGAGGTAGTCGTCCTACTTTATGTTTCTTTGGAGCACATTATATGAATAGTCAGAAAGTAAATGCCTAGTATGTCCCAGGCATTGTGTTGGGAATTGAAGATTCAAAGGCAAAGAACAAAATAATTCCTATTAACAAGAATTCTAATGTGGAAAATAAGAAACACATGTCTAAATTTATAGAAACATATAAAGTAGTTAAATGCAAGGTGATTTTGGAGATAGAGCACTAGCATTTATGTAAAACAGGCATTTAATTAATGTTTCTCTGATTGATGTCTGTTATTTATGAATTCATTTCACTCTTTGCTTCAACAGAAGTGTTGGCTGTAGAGGCAAAGAAAATCTGTCCAAAGTTTTCCTATTTCCACCATTACCACACAATTGGGAATGGCAGTCTTCTACCATTGTACCTATAAGCACACAGACACATCACATAATGATTTGCACTTGATAAACATTCAATGAATGATTTATTAGACTATCTAGGCTATTCATTGATTCCCAGGCAAGGCTCCGTCCACACCAGGCAAGGGACACAACTATCACTCTTGGACTTTTAAATCTCCAAGATTTTAAGATCCCTTAATGCCTCAGAAATCTTACCGCCCAGAACTTCTTCCGAAGTGGGTACATTAATATCACATCAACAAGGAATGAAATGTTCCATGGAACTGAAAAGTTCAGAAAACTGAAACTTAGTGATTGTTTCAATAGCGTATATATACTAAAATCAAAGCTCACTCCTTTGAGGCCCAAAGTTTCCTTATTTTAACCTTTTAAAAAAATCTTTCTAAAGTACATAACATTCCCCTTCTTGAAGTGCAGTACAGTGAACCATCAAACTTAATTTAACTTTTCCTTATTTAATGAAAGTCATCATTATTAACGTAATAATTGTACTGAATTATTGTGAAGATGTAGTCCCTTGCCTGTGTGAGCTATAGGGAGGTCTCTGTCTCTGTACACATGGCTTCAGGTGTATGCTGAGTTCCAGAATTCTTGAATTTGCTTTTTGTAGTAGTAATAGTTTTTTTTTTCTTCTGTGACTGTCACCTACTGACACTGTCATTGTCACCCTACCTGAGTGGCAATCATTTCATTCTTTGTATTCATATCACCAGCACCTAGAATAGTACAAGGCACCCAGATATAAATACTCAATAACTGATTTTTATCACTGATTGAATCTACCAGTGATTGCTTTTAATACACCTACCTTAAGCAAAGCTTTCCTGTTCCAGCTTGTAAAAATAACTATTTTATTTGTTTATATTTCACACAAAATAAAAGTAAATGGGCTATGAGTGAGGGCTTGAACTCCCTCCTATGAGTCCAATGCTAGAGCTAGTAACAAGTAGGGCTTTTTTTCCATCTATCTTGTCTTTATAGAAATTTTTTTCTGTTTACTTGTTGGTTTTTACCTATAATCTGTATAGCTAAGTTTGACTGATGATTACTGGATAAGTAAAGTAGTACTGAATGCAGATTAATAATCAGTAGAGTCCTGGAGCCAAAATATAAATTTTTCTTTCCATCCCTGAAAAGGGAAGGAAAAGTTTTCATATCCTCAGGATAACTGGCTAAGGCTACATGACCATGAGGACCATATTCCACCAACAGAAGGCTCATATAACATGCTGCCATTCACTTAAAAGCTTACTCTTTGGGGGCGGCTAGGTGGCGCAGTGAGTAGAGCACCAGCCCTGGAGTCAGAAGGACCTGAGTTCGGATCTGGCCTGAGTTCAGATCCGGCCTGCGTTCAGATCCGGCCTGCGTTCCGATCCGGCCTCAGACACTTAACGCACACACAAACAAACAAACAAACAAACAAAAAAAAAAAACCTAGCCGTGTGACCTTGGGCAAGTTACTTAACCCCAATTGCCCTCCAAAAAAAAAAGCATAAAAGCTTACTCTTTTCAAACAACCAGATCTGAATAAACAGAAAGTGTCATGTTGAGAAAATATGAAATTTCTTATTACCCTTAAAAAGAAGATATTGCCTTCCAGAGATAAAAAAAACAAAACCAAAACAAGCAATCATGTCTCTGATCCATTATACCTTCAAAAAGCAGGCCCCAGAGAAAAGTAAAACATGTCAAAATGAATGATGTTTTATTTTGAGCCTTACCTTTACCCTGTGAAAATACTGAAAACAACAAAAGCATTACTGAACTTCTGTATTTGCTATTTCCTGACTAGAGATTTTTAAAATCAAGTGTGAATTTGGTTTTCACTTAAAATGAATTTGAGGTATAATGGGGACTTTTCTAAGAGAGAAGACTACATCGCCCATGGGGATCTAAGCCTTGGTGGGGAACTTAATGAAGATTCCAGGGATTTCAGTTCCTGTGAATTTGTGTGTCTTGGGTTGTGGAGGATTGATTGCCTCAAGGGCCTAATAGAGATGGCTTAAAAAAAAAACCTCAAGGAGGCATACAGACATGAGAGAGAAACTTCAAGGGAGTCCAAGTAGTAGCTGAGCAGGAGTGCAGCTAAGGATGAACCAGATAGTAAACTGCTGGCTGAGAGAGAATGGAGCTGGTCAGCAGAGTTTCAGCCATGGTCCACCACCGCCATACAGAGACGGAAGGAAAGTTAAGGGTGGAGTACTAAGGGCTCTGACCAGCTGGTTCTCAAGACTCTGACCTGTTTTTCCCATTTAACAAATAGGAAACTGAAAGGAAGATTCTTCCGCAAAGGGGCAAGTGGGAGGATGCTCTTTTGATGGTAGATGCTGAGAATGTTTCTATTTTTTAGAAAAAAAGCTTCCAGTTTATAATGAAACCATTTTTAATGATTTCATGCTCTTGTTTGCCAGAATTTCTGTTAGCACTGTAACAAACCAGATTTAGACCTTAGTTAGACTTCAGAGAGTCACAATTTCTTTCTAGGATGGGTGCTCAAGCCAAGTATGAGCCATTCACCAAAGAAATCCCCACTATATGAAGTCAGCTCTTTGAAGAGCTTGTGCTAGCTCGCCCAAAGGCAACAATGCAATCTTCTAACCACTGCTTCCTACTGTAATTCTAACAAGATATGAATAGATGGTATACATGGCAAACATTAACATAGCACATTTCATGTGATTCTTGACACAACCCTGTATATTGGGGGCTACACACAGGATCTCCACTTTATAGATGAGGAAACTAGTGCTCCAGGGGCTACAAGATGTGCCTGGGGTCACTCAGACATTAAGTGTCACAGCTGAGTTCTAGACCGAGGCCTCCTGACTCCGAATCCTACACTCTCTCCATTATTACTGAGTATCAAATAGCTCACAAAACCCAAGGCTCCCAAGAACCAAGAGCTAGAAAAAGCCAGGAAATTCTCCCAGTCCCACCATTTGTCACTCTACAATTAATGCCATCTTACACACCACATGAGTAGAGCACTTTCCAGTTTTTAAAATGTCTTTGTTGAGACTATTTTCTCCTAGATTCCTACTCCAATTACATAACTAATTTTGATCTAATATAAAAAATTAGACCTAATGTAAGGTCCTAATATAAGCACTCTTCTATGCATTCAGTACAGCATTGGTTTAATTTTTCTCTTGTTTGTCTATATTTCCTATATGTGATTATGCGTATGTGTCATTGAGCATGAGTCGAGATGAGTTCATTCATTCATTCATTCATCAAATGCTACTTTGAATAAGGCCCTACGTTCAAAGTACTATATGAAATAAAAGGAAGAATAAGACATTGTTGTTATTGTCATGAATCTTCCAGCCTAGGGCTAGAAGAGAAAAGGTAAGTGAAATTAAGAGCAAACTCATAAAGGTATTATGATAGAAAGTAAAAGAAGCAGAGAACCCTGAAAATTATGCTGTATATGTAAATAACTCTTTGAAGTAGAGCACAGTTCAACTTTACCAGGAAACAATGTTGTTTTTAAATTTTTTTTTTTCCAAGTGAAGATCCATCTTCTCTTCTCTCCTTCCTACTTTTGTGGTGGTTTAGTCACTTCTGTCTAGTCTGCCTCTTTGTGACCCCATGTGGGGTTTTCTTGGCAAAAATACTGGAGTGGTTTGCCAATTCCTTTTCCAGCTCATTTTTTACAGATGAGGAAACTGGGGCAAACGGTGTTAAGTGATTTGCCTAGGGTCACACAGCTAGTAAGGGTCTGATGCCACATTTGAACTTCTGACCCTAGGGCCAGTGCTCTATCCACTGTTCCACCTAGCTGCCCTACTCCCCACACATCCCCAATCACTATTGAGAAAACAAGAAAAAATAAAAGTTCTGTTCAAATGTTTATGGTCTATGTCTCAAATGAAAAAAAAAGTCTCAATCTACATTCACAGTTCATTACCTCTCTTATCAGGAAGTGGACAGCATGGAAATAATATATTTCAATGTACCTGTTATAAACTTCCTTGAATAATTTCTCCTAAACAACTTAGAAAATAGTATAAGCCTTTTGTGGGCAGGGGTCATATACTTTCTTGGTACTCCAACGCAACTAGTAGATGATTGGGCAGAGTGGAAGCCAACATTAACCTGGAGCAAACACCAAAAGTTGGAGTCTATCAACTTGGACACTACTTGATAGAGTGAATCAAAGATCCCAGGAAGACACCAGACCCCACAGGTGAAAATCCTTGGATATCCATAAGGCCAGAGCTAAAATGTACCATCTCATAACTTCCTATGTTAACTAACAAATCTTGTCAACTGAGTGCCACGGTCAATTAATTCTTAACACTTAGCATCAAAGAAGCTTGATTGTGTGGATGAGAGGGAGGGGTAACCCTTTAGCAAAGAGACACTTTTGGGAAAATCCACAAAGCCAACTCTTTCCAAATCCTCAAGGTACTGTGATAAAATGCTAAGGCTGAAAGAGACCATAAGGTAATCAAACTCCATTGTACAGAGGAGGCCACGGGGTCCCACATAAGTGAAGTAGATTTCTCAAAGTCACATGCTTATCTCCAACTGAGGTTATGGCCACAGTGGTCAGGTGGATCTACAATCTAATAAATCCATAGACTATTAGAACTGGAAGAGACCTCTGGGACCACCTCATCCAACCTCATTTTGGAGTGTCAGAGCAGAGTCTAAAACCAAGGTGTCTTAAATTCAAGTCCATGACTTTTTTAATCAGGGTGCTGAAATGTAGCCTTATGAGATAGGGTCAAGTCATTCAAAAGCACTGACCTCCAGTCTCATGACAGAAAGTTGGACCCAAGCTCATCCACCCCTGGGAGGCCAGCCCAGCAGACTCTCCTAGGTGCAACAGAAGCCTATTCCAATCTGCAGTAAGATGAGGTATGGGTATGGACAGTGAATAGACCAGTTCATCTGCTAACACCCTGACCTGCCTTCCCTGCTCCATCCCTTAGGAGCCTAGTCACCATTGTAAGCAGGAAAGTTTCACAGAGTTGAGCCCTCCTTCCCCAGCCTTCAGTAGACTAGAATTCATATCAGGGCACTCTCAACCTATGTCCTCAATTTCCCTCTCCTGGGAATTCCCTAGCACCAACTGCCAAGCCTATCCCTCCCCCCAACCTGCCTAATTGCCTTTTTTGCTTAGAGAAGTATGACTATTCTCTAAATTTCTTGCTTTGATACAAATTCCCCAACCTGAGGCAAAGATCTCATCAATCTGGGCAAAGAGAAGACACTCAATATATTTTTAACATCAAAGGCCATTCAGAAAGCATTTGTAACAACCTAACTAAAAGTGACATTTTAATGAAAAAAATGTTATCTTATTTGCAGCATCACTCCCAGGCAAAATGCTATTTCAAATATGTATTTTTAATTAAAAGTGGAGTTGTAAAATAAATGCAATGCACAATACTGCTGATATGACACAGGAAATTTCTGGTATGAGCAATGGCTTATGCCTATCGAATTCATCATAAAAAACTTCATGCTATTAAAGTATTTCCAGTCACCATGTTTCATGTATTTTTCAGACTGTATTTACCATTGTAAATGAAGTAATGAAGACTTTTTCTCTTGCTACTAATTTATACACCAAAAGAAAAAAAATTATGGAAAAAAATTCTAAGTTTATTCTAGAACTTTCTTTCCACCTTGTTTTGAACCTGCCTCTGAATAAATCTGCCCTCTGAAGCTTCAGTGATTCTAAGGTCAGGGAGACAGAAAGAGAATACCTCAGCTTCCCCGGGTCACAAAGAGACAAAGAAATTTGATGCGCAACTAATGCTAAAATTTGAGATGCTACCACCAAAGCCAAGCTATTCAGAATTTAATCAAGTCTGTTGAGCCTGGGAAGGATGGCTAATAGGCAGCCAGATGGACAAGATTTGCATTCAGAAAAGCTACTGAGGAAGAGCCAAATAAACCGTGCTTCAGCAACACTGCCATCAGAGAACGGCTGCGGTTTAATAAAACTCGAATTAAGCCAATCACAGAAACAAAGAATGTTTAAACAGTCCATTTCATTTCAAAACTCAAGTCAATAATAAGGCAATTAGTCTAGCAGGACAGATTCCACCTCCTGAACATTCTTATGCTATATGAGTGCTAGGAAAGCAGTGAGGCCACAGTGGATGGAAGGAAGCAGGAAGACTGAGCTCAAGGCACTGTGTGACTCTGGGTGAGTTGCTGAAACTCCAGGTGCATTTGGTCAATTCCCAGAGACCTGAAGTTCCTGAGGAGCTGCTCTAAGTGTAATTTGAGTTCTCCATACTAAAGATAATGAGCATAATCATAGCTTTACGGTTTTCAAAGAGCTTTACATATATTTTTTACCTTTCAAACTCCTTTGAGGTAGCAGATGAGGAGACTGAGACTTAGATAGTCACTACTTATTCTCATACAGCTACTGGATCTCTAAGACAGGATTTGGACCCAGATCTTTCACACTTCAAGTCCAGCGCTCTCTCTGCTAGTCCATGCTGAAATCAGAGGCCTGGAACCTTCAGCTTTTCAGTCCTCTACACCTTCTTCTGCACCCAGCAAAGTGCTAGAACATTACCACTGGGTGTACAACTCTGAGTCAGGCAACACTATACTCTGGAGGACTGTTTTTTCTTGGTTGTTTTGGGGGCTTTTTTGGTTTGGTTTTGGTTCTTTTGCTTTTTGGAGGGGTGAAGGCAGGGCAATTGGGGTTAAGTGACTTGCTCAAGGTCACCCAGCTAGTAAGTGTTAAGTGTCTGAGGCTGGATTTGAACTCAGGTCCTCCTGACTCCAGGGCCAGTGGTCTACTCACTGCGCCACCTGCCACCCCCAGGACTTTTTTTTTCTAATGAGGAACTGCATCCCTTTCATAGGGGTTGCTCATTCTCTGCCTTCATTTTCCTTGCATAGTACTGAGCATAGAGCAGGTGTTTATATTTGTTTATTGACTGAGACATACTCCCCTCTTCCCAAAGACCATAGGGGCTTAGAAGTTGATAACTCTTCTCTATGCTATAATACGGGAGAGATCAATCAAACAGTCAGTAAGCATTTACTAAGGGTCTACTATGTACCAGATGCCAGTACATATCCCCAGTCTAAACAATGGGGATACAAAAAAAAGGCAAAAAACAGTCCCTCCCCTCAAGGAGCTTACAACCTAATGGAAGAAAAAGGAGTAATCCATTAAAAACCAATGACCAGTTTACCAAGTGCCATTACAAACTACTATTGCAGCTTTGCCCCAAAGTAATAAGATGTTTCATTTTTAATTCCAGAACTGACATTACTCCCTCTTTACCCCTACAAAAAGAAAAACACCTATTTTGCTGGATAGATTAGCTAAGCTAGAAATTGGAAATTTCTGCAGGAACATCAATGTTTTCTGGTGTGTTAACCAAGAAAATGACTAGTGTCCAACAAAATAGAAGAATATATTTAGTGTGACAAATGGCAAATGGCCATTGGCCAAAGGCACAGAATGGATGGTAAAAAGCCCATAAGCCTGAGTCACACAGAAAGTATTCAGGGCTGAGACTCCCCCCAGAAATAAGCACACCATTTTTGTAAGACTTCCCTAACAGAGTTAGTACTTTATAGTCTTCCCAAAATATTCCTCATTTTTCATGGGTGATTCCAGACCTAAATAACCCTTCTTCTCTTTTGCCTGATACGCTTTTGTCCAGGGCAATACTTCTTCCAGAGGGTAGCTTTCTTTGGAAGATGCATCCTGCTGTTTATTTATTCATTTGGTTTCTTAATTGTACCCTTTTGCTAATCTGAAAATTTTGGAGTTACTTTAGAGAAATACTGCTTCTTATGACAGTATTTTTTCTTAGTATTCAGAGAAATATAAGATCAGCAATATGGTCCTTTCTATTTTGTAAATCTGGCCACCCAATATGTGACTACCATAAAAATAGGGAACAGTACTGGCTGTCTGGCATAAGGACACAGACAGAGATGTTCCCAGCCATCACAATGATGCAGGTCACAGATTGATGAAGAGGGGTGAGGAGTGGGAAATGGCGTTTCATTCCATAATCAGAAATAGCCAGGAAATATTTAATTAAAAGCATGAAAATTCAATAGAGTTATTATAGCTAGTGAGTATATGCCCTGTCTTGGAAGTTTTGGGTTTCTAAGCAGAAAATGAAGCCCACAGGAAACTCTCTTGGGGCAAAAAAATGTATTTTAAACATGCCATCAAAAACCATCTATCCTTACTGTCCTCTTGGCAGATTAGAATAACCTAAGATAAAGCCTATTATGTCACCACCACATCCCCCACCCAGGCAGGCAGCATCTCTTTCTTACTGGATGGAATCCTTCTGAAAACAGTAATGATAAAGAAAGAAAACTAAAGAGCCCAGCCCTGGGTAAATAACAGTTCTTCATAAATATCTTTCATTGATAAGGTCTACATCTCTGTCATCTTCTTCCACCGCAAGAAAAATGTCAGCCTAAACTAGTATCTTGGGGCCAGTTGGGATTCATCTCATTCATTAATATAACTATTTCTGTAACAAATCACCTCCTCATTCATTAATTCAATAAATGCATTTAAAGGACCATTTATTGCTTGACCAGCGTAGGAAAAGAATTAACGATAGCAAATAGACTGTTCTTAAAAGGGTTCATCTTTAATTTAAAATAAGCCATGTATACACATTTCCTGATCACAGTGGCTTTTTAAAACAAAGGGACAGGAAGAAAAAGAAGTGAGAAAATACACTATCCCTCCGAGTTTCAAAGAGGTGAGGGACCATGGCTATGTATATAAGGTCAGACTACAATGATGTGTTGATTACTTTGGGTGAACTGATTTCCCCCCTTTGGTTTTCTTATTTGTTGTTATAAGGGACAGAAGATGATAAGAAAATAAATAAAGGGGCAGCCAACACTGCACTATAGTTAGGTGACACCGGGGATAGCTAGGCCTAGAGCCAGGAAATCCTGGAGTTCAAATTCAGCTTCAGATGTTCACTAGCTGCTTGACTATAGACAGGTCATTTAACCTCCCTATCTCAGTTTCCTCATCTGTGAAATGGGGATGAAACAGCACTTACCTCGAAGGACTGCTATGAGAATCAAATGAGTTAATAGTTGCAAAGTATTTTGTATTTTGAAAACCCTAAAGCACCATATAAATGCCAGTTACTACTGCTGCTGCTGCTGCTAACACCATCTTGAGATTTATCCTCACCAGTTAAATACCCAAGGTGGGCCACATCTCAGCCAATTCCAGCTCGATCCCTTTCTCCCATGCTCAGCTCTAGTGAAATATAGTAAGCTATACTACAATCCAGACTTTTAACCCATCAGGAAAAATGTATTAGTGATAGAGACTCTAAGGCCTGTTGCATATGAAGCCTCAAATTTACATAATTTATCAGATCTTTTTCTGTCTCTTTCATGATTCAGCACTCTATTTTCTTGCTAAAGAAAATTTCTTAGGTAAAAAGAATCTCTAGACTCGATTTTCTTCCCTCTGTTGAACCACATCTATTCAATGAATTTTACAGTCCATTAAAGGTAATCAGCACACCACTAAAGCTACAATTAACCCACTTGGGCAGGCAGCTCCTGCTGGCCTCCCATTTATTTGCTCCTGCTTTTTTTTTTTTTTTGCACATCTTGGTCTATGATATGTTAGCCTCCTACATTTGGAAGATCATGTAAATTCAGCAATGAAGGATTATATTACTCACAAAATTCCCACTCTTTGTCATGTGCAACCCTATGTACTCAAGTAAATAATAGTAGAACTAGAGAGTTTTTGAACCAGAAGATTCAGGATCCAAAAAAAGCATCCAATAGGCTATAATAATGGGCCAAATCTAATGACTCAAAATACAGATTTAAAATCTGTAATGGGGATAAATAAGTGTAAAGAAATAGCGTGGGATCAGTGGATAAAAAGCTGGCCACAAAGCCAGGAAAATCTAGTTCAAACCTAGCTTCTGCTACCTAATAGCCAGGGGCAAGTGATTTCACATCCCAGAACTCGAGCAAACTATATAGAATTATCAAGTGCACAGAGAGTGCTGACCTGCATTTCTTCACTCAAGAGGAGTTTTCTTCTTTTTTAAAATAATTAATTTTTAGTTTTCAACATTCACTTCTATAACTTTTAAATTTCCCCCCTTCCTCCCCAAAATGGCATGCAATCTGATATATCTACACATACATTCCTATTAGACACATTTTCACATTAGTCATGTTGCATAGAAGAATTATAATGAATGGGAGAAATCATGAGAAAGAAAAAAGAAACAAAATGAAACAAAAAAGAAAATAGTCTGCTTTGCTCTGCATTTCAGCTCCATAGTTCTCTCTCTGGATGTGGATGGCATTTTTCATCATGAATCCTTTGGAATTGTTTTAGGTCCTTGCAATTGCTAAGAAGGGCTAAGCTCAATGGGAGTCTTCTAAACCAGTGAAGTCACAGCTTCTCTCCCTATTCCTAAATAAATGTAAAACTCTACATTTGGACTGAAAAAAAGTCTTTTAGCCATATAGAAGAGAGGAGTTCCTATGAAAATGATCTGAAGGTTTTACTGGCCTGCTGGCTCACTAGCTCAACAGAGTGATACAGAAGGCAAGAGTAGTTAATATTATGCCCTAGGTTGTATAAATCTGAATCTAGCCCTCCCTCACTTCCTTACCCAGCAAATCATCTCTTGCCTTCAAAGAGGCATAATGTCCATAGTTCTGCTTGACTTTAACCCTTATTACACTAACATTAAGTTCACACTTAGGTAACACTTTTAAGGTTTGCAAGGTGCTTTATAAATATTATGTCATTGTATCCTCACAACAATCCTGAGGGATAGGTGCTATTATTATCCCCCTTTTATAACTGAGGAAACTGAGGCAGATAGTGTTAAGTAACCTGCTCAGTCACATAGCTAATATATCTGAGGCAGATTTAAATTCTGGTCTTCCAGACACTAGGTCCAACATTCTACAACAACTACACCACCTAGGTATCTCTAAGAGAAATATGCTTCATGATTAGGACTATCCAAAAGTAGAACAAGCTGACTAAGAAGAGGTAGTTTCTTCTCACTAGAGGTCTTCACGTAAAGCGAGATGACAATTTCCTTACAGTGATGTCATGGCAGGGATTAAGTACAGGTTATGCTAGATGGATTCTTTCCAACTCTGCGATTCTATTATTTGGTACAGGGTACTTAGGGGGGGAAATAAATAGCTTAAAAATAACCAAGTTATCTTTTAATTCAGCCTTCACTTACTTGAATTCTCAATGTTCTTATATACTTTCATTTCTTAAGAGCCAAATCAAGTTTTTTTTTTTCATGTAACTTGAACAGAGTATTACTTGGAACATGTAGGTTACTCCCTGATCAAATGCCCTTGACAGTAGCCTAGAAAGCAGGATAGCATACTGTAACTGGGGATGGCTCTGACCTTGGGGCTACTGGAGTTAGCTAGAAATTGCAAGTCCCCTCATTCACTGCCTATCTTCTTTGTCTCACCTGATCCTACCCCCTTATTTGCTAGCCTTTGCACCAGAGACAGTCCAGAATGGCACAAAATGAGATGTCTTTATCACCATTCCAACAATAATTGTTTTCTTACTTGTATGGTGACTGCAGATAAAACAAACAGAATATCCTAACACACTTCTTTGGACACATGATCCATCCACCCCTTCTTCTGGCAAGAACAGAAAGAAGGGAGGGAAGGAAAGAAAGGAAGGAAGGAAGGAAGGAAGGAAGGAAGGAAGGAAGGAAGGAAGGAAGGAAGGAAGGAAGGAAGGAAAGAAGGAAGGAAGGAAGGAGGGAAGGAAGGAAGGAAGGAGAGAAAGAAGGAAGGAAGGAAGAAAAAACACTAAAATTCAACCCCAAAGGTCCAAAGAATTTCACTTGGTGACGCTGAAAAAAAATATTTTTTTTTCAAAAGTAGTAGGCAGGAAACTAATACTAGGTAATGGGTAAAACAAACATTAAAAATTAAACAAGCAAAGGTTAAATCTATTTACCTCTGAATAAGAATTTTGTTTCACTCCAAGATAAGCAGGGTTATGCTTGGCTGAAAGAATACCAGAAACATTATCACTACCAATCTAACCTGAACTAAAGAGCTATTCTGACGTCTGGACGGTGAAAAAAACTCCCACAATTCTTTATTTTCTTCTGCTGTGCCTACTGACCTGACAGGGCACAGAGGGAGCCACAGTAGGGTCAGTTATGGGGTAAAAGTAAACAACATTGAGGAATCTCTTCAATTTTGAGTGAAAACTGGAATCCCCAAAACTTTTCACCCTTCTCTTAAGTTTCTATAGATGGTGCCACCATCCTCCTAATTATCTAGGGTGATAACCTGAGTCATTTTTCTTTCATTCTATACTCAAAGTCGGTGAGTTTTTATGGGTTTTTTTCCCAGTATCTCCTGCTTCCTCCCTTTCACTCCCACTGCTAAAGCTGCCACAGAATTGTAGACCTTCTTTTCTCACCTTAATTTTTGTACATTAATTAATTGCTTCCTGCCATCAGCATGAAGAAAATAAAGAGATGAGGGGAAAAATAGAACCTTGGGAAATACCCAGACTCATGAGGTTAGAAGAAAAACAAGCGAAGATGTAGGAAAATGATGAGATTGCAGTGCTGTGGGACTGCAGAACAGAAGGAATCAAAAGAGGAAATTGGGTAGTCAACAGTATCAAACGCTGCAGGGACTGAGGCCAAGGATAAAGGTAGGATCACTAAAGCAGGTGACTAAAATAGGATGATGTGAAGATTTATGGGCTGTGAGGAAACTCAAGAAAATTTGATAACAGCACGTTCAAAGCACCATCAACAGAGAGATCCAAGTCCACAGGCATCAGGGTAGAGAGGGAAGGCAGTGCCAGTCACATACAGAGAAACAAGAAAGACTAAAGGAAGCTGGTGGATGCCAATGACAGAGAGAGATATAATAATGTAATAAAATGATATTATCACCTAAGGAAAGGCTGCCAAATGTGAATGGCAGATCAAGGATCCCAAAGTGCCGGGAACTAAAAGAGAATGCCAATTTAACCTCCAGGCCCAGTAAGAAATGGGAAGGGATAGATACCCTGCATTAGAGGGAGGAGCTAGGATTGTGAAGTCCTCTGCGGACAGCCAAGATTCAGTTAATTCCAGAAAGTCTAAGTATAAAAGGAAGAGGGGAAGTCTGTTACCAATGAAACAGAAATCTTCAAGGACACAGTCGATGGGAGGCTCTATAGCACAGGCACTAGGCTAAGGTACAGGGGATAGGAGCTGTGCAGTAGATAATATATGACAGTGATTATGCAAATAAAAAATTCAAAAGTGAGTCAGATGAGTGTATTAGATGATTTATGGGAAGAGAAATGCTATATCAATAAGCAGAGATGGTTAACAGGGCGATCATCAGATGTATTTAGCATTCTGGTATGAAGGCCTGTGCAGCTCCTTAATGTAAATCTCAAGGCATCTTAATTTTCACCATCTAAGAGGCCCTGGCCACCATGTCCAATCTGGTGTGAGGCAATGCTAGCACCACCCAAGGGGGAGACAGGCTAAGGCTCAGAGGAACACTGGTTTTTTACCCACAGAGACTCTGCATGACTTCAAATGAAAGTTATTTTTCTCCTGAGACCTCAGTTAAACACACTTGGAACCCCAGATGTGGTCCATGGGGACAGCCAAAGATATCAAAAAGTAAAACCACCAAAACTTTGCTTGGAGAAGAAAAAGCGTTACTCTTTCATTCATTTGGCAGGAATTTCTGTCTGGCTGGGTTCTCATATCAAAAGATCTTATTAATTCACTGATAATGTTTTGGAAGTCATGAAAGGAGATGGAAAATTACTGGCCCACTTTGGGACTGCTGGAGTTCGTGACGTTCTCATTTTTTTTGTACAATATACCAGTAAGACTTAGAAAGTAATGATCTCTGCACCTCCTTCACAGAATCTTTATATAATGTGTTGTTTTTGTTTTAAGGATATACAGCTAACCAACCAATAAAGCTATGATTTTATTTTGTACTGGTTTGCACTATGTCTCTAGCAACATGAGACTGGCAAAGCACTTTCCATACATAGCTTTACCACTACACACAGCAAAACCAACCTTTTGCTAAGGTGAGTAAAGTAGAAGCAGACATAGTAGGGAGCTCTCCAGCCCTTCCCCAACATGGTGGGCTCTTCTGCCCTCTGTGGCAAAACAAATAGCAAAATAGGAGATACTGTTCATAATAAGCCTTCCAAGTTACTTGAAATGACAATGCTTGTGAATCAGACAAGTCTCTTGAATATTAACAAAAGAGGATTTTATTCACAGCAAGTATGAGAGAATCTAAGTCATCTAAGTCATAGACTTAGATCTGGAAGGAACCTTGACTTTCAAGGTCAATTAGCTTCCGATTCATAACATACACTTGTGCTAGGCTCTAGGGGTGATGCAACAATTAAATAAAATACAATCCTTTCCTTCATGGTTCTTATAATCATTACATAGAGGGTCCAAAAACTGGACTAGAAAATGGTTGACAAGCACCTAAAGAAGCAAGACAAAGAAAATACCAGTTTGGGCTTTTAAAATTGTGTTGTACAACCCACTTTGGCAGCAGTCTGGTGAAGCCAAAGGACTCCTCAGAATGTTTTTAAGTGCATAAAATAAAATACATAGGATTATAAAGAAAACCCACTATATAATAACTATCAATATTTTTTAAAAATAACTTTACAGACTCCAGGTTAAGAACTCCTGTATTATGGGAGCAAAGAAAAGAACCAACGAAGGATTAGAAAAGTTTTTCCTAAGAAGTAAAGACTAGAAATAAAATGTAGGAGGGTAGAAGGCAGGACAGCAGAAAATTTTAATAATACATCAACAAGAGTTTATTAAGGACAGGCCAGCTAGGTGGCGCAGTGAATAGAGCACTGGCCCTGGAATCAGGAGGACCTGAGTTCAAATCCGACCTCAGACAATTAACACAAAAACTAGCCATGTGACATTGGGCAAGTCGCTTAACCCCAATTGCCCTCCAAAAAAAAAGCAAAAAAAAAGTTTATTCTATTACTTGCTAACCCTAACTCTGATCTGACAAGCAATTGATAAGAATTTGTGAGGGGTCAACTATGTGCCAGGCTATGTGCTAGGTGATGAGAATACAAAAATAAGCAAAACACCCCCTGGTCTCAAGGAGCTTACATTCTGTCTGTTAAGATAACATGTAATCTTCCTGGCACAGCATAACACCAGATGTGGAATCAGACCAGATGCGGACTGGGATCCATTATGGCTGTCTAAACTTGAGCAACTCACTGAACTTTTCTAGACCTCAGTGTCCCCACTGGTGGGATATAATTTGCTTTAATATGGTTTTATTTTAAGTATCAAATAGAAATGATTGTGAATAGAGAGACTTTGTTGTTATAAAACACCATATAAATATAGGAATGTGCTACACAGCATACTGGATTTGGAAATCAGAAGACATGAATTCAAATTCTGACTCTTCTACCTGATATTATTTCTGTGTGTGACCTTGGGGCAAGATACTTGCCCAACTCCAGACTGTACTTTTTTCATCTATAAAAGAAGAAAATTGGACTAGATGGCCTTTTAAGGTCACTCCCGACTCTTAAATCTATGAATTTGTATTCTGCTATTACTTTTATTACTATTATATGTCTTTAAATACTAGGAAGAATTTTTTCTGGGCTAGGATCTTTTTATAAGCACACCAGACTTTTAAGTTTAATATACATGACGGACATTTTCTTTATCACTTTTTTAAATCTAGACAATTAGCAAAACAAAAAAATCAAGTCCTGATTTTTAACTTTTGAAGATCTCTGACATGTCATTGCTCACACTGAAAATATTACAGTCTCACTAGCCAATTAGAGTTGGTTTGAGCACATCCCTGTATCAGTGACAATCTACACCAGCCCAATCTAAACTCAAAAGAAATCCCTTCTGACAAACGGTTACTCAGCCTCTGCTTGAAGGCCATCAATGAAGGACACCCTTCCATTTCTGGAGGCAGCCCATTACACTCACACATCTTCAAGTTTTAGGGAATGTTTTTCTGACATTAAACCCAAAGTTGCTCTTTGAAATTTCTACCTATAGAATTTTTTAAAATATTATTTCCTGCCTTTCTGAAATATCTTTAATTTTAAAAGCCTATTTTTAACTTTTTTTTTAAAACTAGTTGTAATAGGTTTTTTATAATTTTGGTTTCAGCACAATCTTCTTTTTCACACCCTAGATCAGAACTTCTATTAGTCACATGACATCATGGAATCAGACCCATGAGATGGGGACTTTACTAGAAATAAGAAGATACTGAAGTTACATGAGACTCTCAAACACCAATAACACATTCATAACTGATGTCAAGTTTGGAAAACCTGATAAGGGCTGAAGGGCCACCATCAGGGAAGTAAGGAAGCAGCCAGATAAAGAGAGACTGCAGATCCCTGGACATCCACTGTCTGGCAATTACTAGGGAACAGCACAGATGCCTAACTCCACTGATGGGTGAGAGGGTTTTGTTCAGGCCAGTTCTGGAGCTCATTTGCTTCTGCCATTCCTAAGGCCCCAACTGTCACACTGGCCCCACATTGTCATAGTGACACCAGCACCACATACATCTATAAAACTAAGGTGGAAGGAAAGAAGGATATAGCTCTTGTCTGTCCAATGGAGCAGAAGCGAAAGGAAGAAAACTCATACCATTGCCACCATGATTTCTCCACCAACATAATCCATTTTTAGTGTCTCAAGTGCCTTCACCAAGAACATTTTTGACATCTAGAATGACACTTCACTATAATTCATATCCATGAGCTACATAAATAAAATAGGCAATATGAACATGCATTTTTTCAAAACTTTATAAATATAGAACCAGAATAAAAAGTACACAGCAGAGAACAAAAGAACACCTACAAGGAAGCAAAGAAAAGATGGACAGCTCTCAACACAACACGTAGTATCTATTATATAGGCTTTCTTGAAATGGAAATTTATATATATATATATATATATATATATATATATGTGTGTGTGTGTGTGTGTGTGTGTGTGTGTGTGTGTGTGTGTGTATATTTTTTAATCTCATATTCTGCTCTGCACATGATGTTTTTTCTTTTCTTGTTTTATATTTAAGTTCATATTGTTTCTTTTTCTTTTCATATTAGTTTTAGTATTTGTCTAAAATTAAAAATAATTTAAAACCTTTGTAAATATCGTAATCAATAAAATAAACACAATTAAGCACAATTAGACAGAATTTAAATGAAGCTATTCTGTACATTTTTAATATGTGCCAGTCTAAATTCTCTCAACACTTTTAACCCAAGTATAAACCAGGGGTAAAATATGAGGTATTTGTTGAGTACTTCAGTTATAGAAGAAAAACAGCCTTCATTTCCCACACAAGTGATAACTAGCAGCAAAGTACAAGATTATGAAATTGAACCCTATCATTAAAAGAGGTCTGTGTCTCAATCACTTGCACTCGTTTCTGCGGACCAGGCTAGCTCGTTTCCAAAAAGAATCAGTCAAGGAAATATGGAAAAAACAATCTTTCATCCTAAGACATCTAATTGTGCCTAATCCTAAGGACCAAACTTCCCAAAATACAAACAAACAAAACAAAGAGGAAATTTCTCAGCAGTGGCTATTTTTAAATCGTTTTTGTCATATACCTGTTCTTGGAGTAAAATCACATAATCACAGAATTTGAAATCAGACAAGTCCTGCCCATATCCAAAACACATCTCCCCCATAGCCCACCCTTCATCCTCTCTGACCTGGATGATTACAATGTTATTCTAAGTGATCTTCTCCCATCAACTCTCTAAACCATCCTTGGCATAGCTCTGGTCAAAATCATCTTCTTAACATATGGGTCTCTCTATGCTATTTCCTTCCTCAGAATCTTTTCCCCACTGTTGTCTATTAGAAAAAAATATAAACTCCTTAGCTTAGCATTTAAGGTCCTCCACCATCTGCCTGAAACCTACATTTCCAATCTCATTTCATACAACTGCCTTTCAAATCCACCACAGGGTCAAGACTAGGGACAGAGACTGGATCTATGACTTCAGTGATATATGGAACTTCTAGGTGAGGAGACTCCACCACTGTAGATCAGCAGCTTCCAAACACTTGATAGATAGTCTTAGAAGATTGCCTGGAGAAATGAGAGTTAAAGTGACTTCTCCAGGGTCACAAGGCCAGTTTGAACTCAGGTCTTCTTCAGCTCCAGGCTAGCTCTCCCTCCTCCTCCCCCTCCCCCTCCCCCTCTCCTTCTCCTTCTCCTTCTCCTTCTCCTTCTCCTTCTCCTTCTCCTTCTCCTCCTTCTCCTTCTCCTTCTCCTTCTCCTTCTCCTTCTCCTTCTCCTTCTCCTTCTCTCTCTCTCTCTCTCTCTCTCTCTCTCTCTCTCTCTCTCTCTCTCTCTCTTTCCCTGCCCCTTCCCCTCTCCCTCTCCCTCCCTCATGTTAGACTGCCTATACAAACTCTCTCCATTCTAGATACACTAGATATTAGCAGTCTCTAACAGCCTTCCTCCCTTTTGCTGTCTCTCTACATTTGCACAGATAAGTTATCTCATAGAGGGCAGCTAGGTGATGCAGCAGATAAGTGCCAGGCCTAGAGTCAGGAAACCTCATCTTCCTGAGTTCAAATCCGGCCACACATATGTGACCCTGGGCAAGTCACTTAACCCTGTTTGCCTCAGTTTCCTCATCTGTAAAATGAGCTGGAGAAAGAAATGGAAAAGCACTCCAGTATCTTTGCCAGGAAAACCCCAGATTAAGTCATGAAGTGTCAGACACAACTAAAACAAAACATGGCTAGAATATACTCCCTACTCCTCATCTCAATTTGATGAAGTCTTTCCCTCCTTTCAAGGTACTGCTAAGGTACCAGGGCTCTTCCACAAAGTCTTCCTGAACTTCTTCTTACACAAAGAGATCCCTTCTCTCCTCTAATATTCTTGGAATGCTTTGTCTGGATGTCTCCTTGCTTTTCACAATCTCCCCTGCATCATATTTACTTACGCATCTATCATAATCTTGTGTGTGTGTGTGTGTGTGATTGTGTATGTGTGTGTGTGTGTGTGTGTGTGTGTGTGTGTGTGTGTGTGTATTCTTTCAAGCTCACTGAGATTAGGGAATGTGGCACATTTTTCTTCTGTGTATCTACAGCACCCAGCTTTGTACCTTGGACTTGGACTTGGTGGTTAGTGAATATTTGTTGAAATGAACATTCTTTATGCTTTTATGCAAAAAGAAATCTGATCAAAGGAACCACTTTGGGAGGATCTACTCTTGGGTCTGATTATTAGTTGGAACTTCAAATACGGCCAAGCTTTATGGTGAAAGCACAAAAAGACAATTCGGCAGAGCAGGTAGAAAGTAAACCTTGGCATCAGATAAACCTACATTCAAGTACTGCCTTTAACACATCCTCGTTACATGACCAGGGGCAAGATAAGTGATCACTCAACGTCAGAGAGGAAACTCTCCAACAGTGTCATTTTCTGATGAACTACTGATCTATATTTGTAAGTGATGTTTCCACACCAGAAGTTTTCTATGCTGATAAAATGAGAGCTTCACATCACTGTGGGTTAAAAGGGTGAAGCACAATTAATTTTCAGTTTCATAGGGGTCAATTATTGAGTAGATGGCTCAAATTGCTGACTTTCGTTTCTTTCTCATGCTCACATCTGATACAGAAAGGATGGTTCCAATCTGTCGGGTTGGATTTTGCCAGCCAGGGGTTACAGAGCTCTGGACTTGAAGGCAGGGTTAAGCTGAACTTAACCTCTAATTAACCCACTTAATCTCTCTCAGCCTCAGTTCCCACATTTGTAAAATAATAGCCCCTACCTTACAGGGTTCTTGAGAGGTTCAAATGAGATTTTGCTTTGGATACCTTAAAGTGTTATATAAATGGTAGCTATTATTTTTCCCAGTTGTTTTTAAAACTGTTTGCCATAGAAGCAAGAGTGAAATCATTTGCTAAAACCACTGGTCAGAGGAGAGGGCTGTAATAGACAAGCAATTATACTGGCTTCCCAAGGACATTAAAGTACAAATATTCCTTGCTCTCAACATAGTTAAGGTTTATCTGCACAGTTGATTCAATTATTAGAGTAACTTTTGATTGACAAAATTTAGCTATCAACAAATTTATGAAATCAGGGAATGGATTCAAAATACATTACCTGGTGCCTTGGTTTACATATTTTTCTCAGGTCCCCTCGTTTGTGTGCTCCAGTAAGTATGCTCCCTTTTGTTTATTAACTACTCCATTTTGAATTGCTGCCTTTACTACTGGCTTCCACAAAGAGCTGGAAATAGGACCTGAGCAGCCAAAGAGAGTTGCGTGTTATCCTTGTAGAGAAAATGGAGATGGACTGAAGAGACATTGACCTTTAGTCCTGCATTTTGAACAATCTGCTAGACATCTCCATCATCACCTCAAACTCTGCATATCCAAAATGAAAGATATCATCCCTCCCTATTCCCCCACCAATAAATAGTTTTCCCTTCAGATTTTTCTGTTTTTACCAACAGTATCACCACTTTCCCACTCTTAAAACATCTGAATCATCCTGAGTCAGATATGGGTAGGCCTAGATGACCTGTGAGGTCCCTCTATCATTCTCCGGCTCCTCTCCTCTTTCTCTTTCCACTCTTCCTTCCTCAAATACCTCCCCAATCCAATCAGTCACCAGTTCCTGTACATTTTTCCTTCACAACTGTTTCTTACATCCATACCTTACTTGGCCATTCTCACTGCCACTGTCTTAGTCTAGACACTTATCACATCATTCCTGGACTGTTACAACTAACACTCTCTCTCTCTCTCTCTCTCTCTCTCTCTCTCTCTCTCTCTCTCTCTCTCTCTCTCTCATTCTTTGCCATATCTCATCCTATCCTAAACATCATAGCTAGACTGATGTTCCTAAAATACTACTTTACAAATGTCATCACCTTCTTCATAACCTTCCATGGCTCTTACTACCCATTAGAAAAATCTAAACTCTTCAGGCTGGCTGCTTTCAAGGCTCTGTGCAGTCTAGTACTTACCTGCATTATGCCTGTATACAAAACCCTTCACTCCAGCTAAAATGGTGGACCTGTCATCTCCTAAACCATGATATGGCTCCCTGTCCTTCTGACATTGTACACACTGTTCTTCTTGCCCAAAATGCCATCTTTCCTCTTCTCCATTTATAGCAATCCTACTTTTCTTCAAGGCCTATATCAAATCCTTCCTCAGAGGTAGAATATTTTCCCAACACCCCAGCACTCCCCCTTAAATGCCGATAGGGACATGATGTGATGGAAAGAGTTCTAGAGTCTGCAGAGACCTGAATTCAAAGCCTGCCTCTGGCACAGACTAGTTAAATGACCATGGGCAAGGCATTAGCTTCAGGAAGCCACAGCATTAATAATACAGGGAGCAGAAGCACTCACCTTACAGCCTTGTTGGGGAAATCAAGCAAGGCAACAAACAAAGAGCTCTGCAGACTTGGCAGTGCCAGGCAAGTGTGTGCAGAGGGTGCTATATTAGGCACTTAGAATATGCCAGCAAGAATTTTGTGTTCACTTTCATTCTGCTTTCCCCTCTAAATAGTAAACCTCTTAAGGACAGGAACCATATAGTTTACTCCCAATTCCCAGCATCAAAAAATAGGAAGAAGGGGGGGCGGAGCCAAGATGGCAGAGTAGAAACAGCTCATCCAAGCCACTCTGCCCCCAGATTCCCCCCAAACTATGTAAAAGGGGACTCTGAACAACTTCTGGAGCCCCAGCACCTACAGAACGACACAGAGAAGCTAACCTCCCGCTGAGGACAGCCCAGCAGCCCTGCAGGAAGGACCAGCACAGCAGTCTGGGACCTGGCAGCGCGCAGCGCGCAGAGCACAGGAGCCGAGCCGAGCCCAGGTCTGCGTGAGCCGAGGTTTTAGCCCCAGGGCGGCAGGGCCAGCAGCCGGCTGGAGGAACCCCAGAACACCAGGAGCTGTGGCGACTCCAGAATTATCAACATAGACATGCCTAGGACAAAGTAAGAGGTTAGTGTCCTATGGACTTTGGGACCAGTATTTAGGGAATGCGTTGGCTCCCTCCCCTGGGGGCTAGAAGCCACTGAGGAGACACGCCATTTTGTAGTTTTCAGAGGCAGCTCCAGCTCCCGGCCTGCAAATAGTAGGGAGATCCAGCGATCAGTCTTGGGGGGTAATCGCTCTTGCTTTAACCTCCCTGGATCTGGATTGTGATCTAGGGTGGAAGTCGTGGGTGGGTTTACAGCTTGCCAGAAACGGAAGTTGCCCCCCACACGTTCGGGACGAAAATTCCTCTATCTGGCCTTAAAGCCATAGTGTGGCAACAAGCCCAAAAGTCAAGCAATTAAGTGGCAACATGCCAAGGCAAAGGAAACAGAAAAATGCAACCCTAGACTCCTATTTTGGGGGCATAGAGCGGGAAAAGGACTGTGAGGTCAGAAGTCCTGCTCCAAAAGCCCCAGGGGAAAACATGAGCGGGTTGCAGGCCATAGAGGACCTTAAGAAGGACTTTAAAAATCAAATAAGAGAAGTGGAGGAAAAATTGGAAAGAGAAATGAGAAGGATGCAGGAAAAGTATGAAATGAGGGTCAACAGCCTGACTGAGGAAAACAACACCTTAAATAATAGACTAACTCAAATGGCAAAGGAGGCCCAAAAGGGCAATGAGGAGAAGAATGCCTTAAAAAGTCGAATTTGCCAGATGGAAAAAGAATCTCAAAAGTTCACTGAGGAGATTCATTCCTTCAGAGTTAGACTGGAGCAAATGGAAGCTAATGACTTTATGAGAAATCAAGATGCTGTTAAGCAGATCCAAACAAATGAAAGATTAGAAGGCAATGTGAAATATCTCATGGGAAAAACCACTGACCTGGAAAATAGATCCAGGAGAGACAATTTAAAAATTATTGGACTACCTGAAAGCCATGATCAAAGAAAGAACCTAGAAATCACCCTTCAAGAAATTCTCAAGGAAAATTGCCTTGATGTTTTAGATCCAGAGGGCAAAATAGAGGTTGAAAGAATCCACAGATCACCTCCTGAAAAAGATCCCCAAAAGAAAACTCCCAGGAATATTATAGCCAGGTTCCAGAATCCCCAGATCAAGGAGAAAATACTCCAAGCATCCAGGAAGAAACAATTTCAATATTGTGGAAACACAATCAGAATAGCCCAGGACCTGGCAGCTTCTACACTGAGGGATCGAAGGGCATGGAATATGATATTCCAGAGGGCAAAAGAACTGGGAATGAACCCAAGGGTCACCTACCCAGCAAAACTGAGTATTTTGTTTCAGGGGAAAATATGGTCATTCAGTGGAATAGAGGACTTTCAAGCATTCTTGAGGAAAAAACCAGAATTGAATAGAAAATTTGACACCCAGACACAAGAAGGAAGAGATGCCTGAGAAGGTAATCAGCGAAAAGAAATCAAAAGGAACTTATCAAAGTTGAACTATTTACATTCCTATATGGAAAAGCAATATCTGTGACTGATGATATCTTTCTCACTATGAAAATAATGGAAGAAGGGGTGTGGTCATACGAATACATATGTGAATGTGTGTGTATATGGTTACAGTTATATATGGATAGAGGGCATAGGTTGAATTTGTTGGGAAGGGAGAATACTCAAGGGATGAAATTATGAGGTGAGAGAGGAAAGTGGCAAGAGGAGATGGGGAGAGACAGGGTAGGGTAAACTATCTCATGTAGAAGAAGCAAGGGGAAGTGGTTGCAAGGGAGGGGGAGAATAGGAAGGCTAAAAAGGCAAAACCACATTCTCATTGAATTTGGTTCAGGGAGAGAATGACATACATACTAAATGGGATATCTCAACCTGCAGCAGAATAGGGGGAAGGAGGATAAGAGGAGGGATGATGGATGGGAGGGCATCCTTGGGGGGAGGGGAGGTTGGAAGTACCCACTATAGAAGAGGGACAGGATCATGTAGGGAATGGACCAGGTGGGGGGTGGGATGAGTGGGAGGGAATTATAAGCAGTCTTGTACAATATATCTACTATAATAATGTTTTGCATAGCTAGACATGTACAACATATACTGAATTACTTATCTCCCAAGAGGGAATGGGTGACAAGGGAGGAAGGAAATGGATCTGAAATTCGAGGTCTTAACATTAAATGTTTCAAATATATATAAATACTATTATTAATACTCTTTTGCTTATAATTGGGAGATAAGATGTGCAGGCATTGGGACACAAAGACTCACCTTCCTCTAATGGTAAGTCGAAGGGGGTAGGGGAGAAGGTATGGGAGAGAGCAGATTGGAGGAAGTGATATCTTGTGGGACTGCTATTCAGGGAGGTTGGGTAGGGGAATAATGGGGGGAAAATGATTGTAACTCAAAATCTGGCGGAAATTAATGATGTAAAACAGAAGTTAATAAAGCATTTGTTTGAAAAAATAGGAAGAAGACATGAGCACTAGTCCCGGCTTTGACAATTAACTGAGACACGCAGGAAGATGCCACTTAGCCTACAACAAGCTTCCTCATCTGTACAGAAGTGACAGGATAACATTCGTTCCCCCCTTCCAGCTTAGAGGGGTGTTGCAAGGAACAGCTATTTGGGGCAGTGAATACAGTGCCATGCCTGGACTCAAGAGGACCTGAGTTCGAATCTGGTCTCAGATACTTCCTAGATGTGTAACTTTGGGGCAAGTCACTTAACCTCTGTTTGTCTCAGTTTCCTCATCTAACTTCCAGGTTGTATAGGGATCAGATGAGATAATCACCAAGTACTTTGTACAGCACCTGGCACATGGCAGAAGTTACATAAATTTTATTTATTATTGTTATTGCCGTTGTTCTGACTCTTCGGGGCCTCATGGACCATAGTGTCTATGGAGTTCTCTTGGAAAAGATACTAGAGTGGTTTGCCATTTCCTTTTCCAGTGAATTAAGGCAAACAGGTTAAATGACTTATCCAGGCTCACACAGCTAGGAAATGTCTGAGTCTGGACTTGATTCAGGTCTCCCTGACTTCAGCCCAGCACTCTATGCACTGAGCCATCTAGCTGCCTCATGATTTTGAAATCCTGAAAGTTCCTTACAAATGTGGGCTGCTCTTAGTGCCAATAATGCTTCTTTGAGGACTACAAGCCTTGAACAATGTCCCTGTCCATCATATTCTATTTGAGGAAGGCAGCTGGATCATCACCTTTACCAGCAATTTATACAAGGTGTCCCAAACTACACTAAGGCTTTGGGGACACCCTGTGTAGCACTTCAAAGTTTACAAAGTACCTTACCTATTATGTCATTTAATCTTCACGGCAACCTTAAGGGATAAGTACTCTTATTATCTCCACTGTACAGAGAAGAAACTGAGTCTGAGAATGGTTAAGTGTCTTGTCCAGAGTCATACAGTCAGTAAGCATCTAAAGGCAAGATTCACACTCAGAACTTTCAGAATCCAAGTCCAGCACTCTATCTACTGCCCTACTGATAATAGTTATATTGCGGTTGTTTTTTTTCTTTTAGGCTTTTTAGAGCACTATACCAAAAGTAAAAAAAAAAGTTGGCTACACTGCATTCAGTAACTCTTTAATATTTCAAGAACCCAGTGAATAAATCACCAGTCCTGAAGTCAGGAGGACCTGAGTTCAAATCCGGCCTCATACACTCACTAGCTGTGTGACCTTGGTCAAGTCACTTAACTTACCTTCTCCCCTCCAAAAAGACCAGAGAGAGAGAGAGAGAGAGAGATTTCAAGAACCTATAATTTTGTCATTATGAGTACAAGTCCTCCACCAACACAAATATCAACTCTTTCATGCC
>WOXC01002935.1:0-31666 GCA_011680675.1 Gymnobelideus leadbeateri | reverse complement strand
TTATCTAGTGTGTGATTGGGAGGGAAACAGTTTGGAACTCAAAATGTAACTCCAAAAAAGAACCTCTTAAAAAGTATTTAAAAATCATAAAGGAGGAGGATTCTGGGAAGATGGAGGAGTAGGTTAGAAAATTCCAAGCTCTCCAGATTTCCTCCACAAATAAGATAAAAACAATACCTCAGGGTGAACATAGAGGGACAAAAATAAACAAGAGTTGGGGCAAAATAGTGATCCTCCTGGAACAAACAGAAGATCCAAAGAAAAATCCCAGGATGAGGTTCGGCCTGAGTAAAGTGTAAACATCTCAGCTAGCTCTGCTGAAACAGCCAGGGGAGAGCCCTGAGGGCAGCTGAGCTGGGAGGTAGCCTTGACCTCAACCACAGGAATTTTCACCTCCTGGACAGTGGGAGTCTGAGTTGGGGAAGATTGAGGGAGCCTCTGCTGACAAAGGATACCAGGTCCAGTTGGGCTGCCAAGATGCAGTACTGGGAGAGAAGGAACCAGCACATACTCAGTGGGGTGGGGATGCTGCTGGCTGTAGGCACTTAAAGGAGAGCTGAGTTCTTGGTCTGGGTTCTAGGCCAGAAGGGAGAACTGAAGGTCATAGCCACTGGAGGGTTCTTAAGAAGCAATAGCATACATGCATACATACATACACACACACACACACACACACACACACACACACACACACACACACACACACGGAAATTTCTTACCTACTCCACCATCTTCCCAGAATTTTCTCCCTCAATAAATGGAGCCACCACATACACACTAAAATTGCAGACTTTGATGTACTGTGTAAGGAAGTAAAAATGACACTACAGTAAAGATGGGGGCTGCTGGATTAAAAACAAATTTACAAGGTTATTTGCCAAGGTCTCTAAAGGAGGGAACAATATAAAGTGATTTCGAAAAGAATCAAAAGGGGAATCAAGAATTATAAACCCATGCCTCCTTGTTCTTGTGTACAAAATCTTTACGAGTCTAATCAATACACATATTAAGGTCTTCTTAAATGAACGAATGAGAAGAGAACAGGGAACCTTTTGCAGATAATATTCTACAGCAGACTACATTTTTACTGTCACACAATTCACTGAAAGGTGAAGAGAATGCAGTACTACTGTGACTACTGTTTATTGTATATATTTTTTAAAATTTGATTCAGTGAAGCAAAATTCTACCTTCGAGGTTCTCTTCCTAAAATCTTTTCATCCATGCATATGATTTTTTTAATATATGATTCCTTGGAAACTACATGAGCAAAGATGTCATTGTTTAATGATTTTATAATTATTACTATCGAGCTGAGAATATGACAATATATATAGTGGGTACATGTATGTGTATACATGTGTGTATTCTTATACATGTATACATGTATAAACATGTGTGTGTTCATATGTGTGCATACGTGTGTGTACATATATAAGTCCTTTTTTCCAGGCAGCTAGGTGGTGCAGGAGGGCCAGCCTTGGAGTCAAGAAAGACTCATTTTCCTGAATTCAAATCTGGCCTCAGATACTTATTAGCTGTGTGATCCTGGGCATGTAACTTAAACCTATTGGCCTCTGTTTCCTCATCTGTAAAACAATCTAAATAAGGAAATTGCAAACCATTCAGTATCTTTGCCAAGAAAACCCCAAGTGGGGTCACAAAGAGTTGGACATGACTGAAAAATGATTCAACAAAGGTATATATTTTCACCAAATGTGTCTGCCACTCTCATGGAAGTCTATTGCAGGGTCCAAATGGAAGATGGATTACCTATCTGGATGGTAAAATCCTTGAAATGCTCCTGCATGTCACTAATGCCATACTGAATATATCAAGCCCCATAATAATAATAAGTGCTTTACATCTGTAACTCATTTGATCTTTACAACACTGAAACAGGTGGTATTATCCTCATCTTGTAAATGAGGGAATCAAGGCACAGAGAGACAAAGGAACTTGCTCAGGGTCACACAGATAATAAGCGTCTTAGGATTTAATCCAAGTTCTTCCCATCTCTCACTCCAGCACTTTATTCACTAGGCCATGCTCCATCCCCAGGTTCAGTTATCCTACTAGGATAATTTCCCTTTACTTATACATGGTGAGTTGGAGATAGCTACAGGACACTGAGTTTTAAAAGTCCAATATTCAAGACTGGAGATCATGAGAGAGGTTAGGGTTAGAGATACACATGAATTCACATACATACATATATATACACATACATATTAAAAAGTCCAATTTTCAGGACTGGAGGTCATGAGAGAGATAAGGGCTGGAGATATAAATGTATGTATATATGCATATCCATATATGTATGTATGTGTGTATAGGTATATGTATATATCTTTTTTTATACATATCTCCAGCCCTAACATCTCTCATGACCTCCAGTCTTAAATATTGGGCTTTTCAAACTGAATGGCCTAGAGGCATCTCAAACTCAACATGCCCAAAATGAGACTAATTATCTTTCTACAGAAATCCTTTCTTCACAATTTCCCTGTTATTATATATGGCACCATCATATCCCCAGTCATCCTTGCCTCCTTACTCCACATACTCAGTATGTTGCCAAATCTTATCATTTCTACCTTTACAATATTACACACACACACACACACACACACACTCACAATTAGGATATTGCACTAGCCTTCTGGTTGGATTTCTTGCCTCAATTTTTTCCATTCTCCAGTACACCCTCCAATTAGCTACAAAAATGATCTTTCAAAAAATCAAAGTGATCTTTCAAAGTACAGGTCTTCCCATGCTACAGTTGTAAAATCTGAAATTATTAGGACATACTGAAATCTGACATTAAATATCATCTCTGTTCAATGGAAATGCAACCAAAGAAATCCTTCTTCAAAAAGAAGAGGCAAGACCTCAAGAACCTTTGTAATGCTTTCGCATTAAATCAGCTATTTGGAGGTCATAGTTTACTAAACATTTATATTTTTTTTATTTTCTAGTGCACTTTTCTGGAGACAGAGTGGCACCAACTTGAAAGGTCCAATCTTGTGAATATACAAAAATATCAAATGTTTATAAATGTCATTTGGGAAAATTTTTCTCAAGGCAAACAAATTTTTAAAGCAAGAAAGTGGAGAAGGCTAATGGAGGAAGGGATATAATCACATATACGTGAATCCACATTCATCATTTAAAATGATCATCCTGGAGTATCTCTCTGGAACTAAATGTATTTTACACATATTTACCTCAACATAATATGTAGTAATGACATTTTAAAAATATCACAATGTATCATTTAATTTAAATAAACAATTTATCATAGCTTAATTTGAACAAAAGTCATTTCTTCATGGGATATCACCCCCAAAAATTATGTGTCCCTCTCTCTGTTCCACTTTTCTTTGATATACTGAGTAAGATACCCTCTCTTAGGAATATGATACCCCTCCAGATCTATATCTCAACTAAATTCTATCCCCTCTGAGTTTCATTGAACAAAAACAAGAAATGGTCAATGAGAAAGACAAATAGCCTGTATAAAGTTACCTGACTTTTTCATTCCATAAATTTTAATTTGTTGTAAATGTTTGACGTATGGTCTAATTTTGTAGAATGTTTCCAGAAGCATAGTCATGAATATAAACAAGATAAAGATTTAAAAAAGAAGCAAGATGAAAATAAAGCTACTACAAGCACAAATTTTGTCAACTTTTATTTCATAAATAAATTTACTGATGCAAATACTGTCAGTATTGGTTATAAAATCTCCAGGCTACTCACATTTCAAGAAAGACCTAAAGACATTCCATTTTTTGCCTCTATCTAAAATCATAACCCCTAAAGATATTTCTTGATGAAAAGGCATCTTTCCAATAATTATAAGTTGTCAGTCTCCATATACAATTCCCACATACCTTCAGCAAAGAGTTGATTAGTGACTGAATTTTTTTAAGATTTAAATTTTTTCCTTCAGTTACGTGATGTTTCAATCAGTTAACTGCATAGTCTTATGATTGCATTATTTGTCACAGGGTGGCACAATTGTCCGTGGATGTTTGTGTATGGTGAAGAAATAGGGGCTTGGTTCTTTATAAATATTATAGATATTGGTCTACATAAGTTTGAATGTTTTCAATGTGGACTCCACTTAGGTGGGGGAGGGGAGGAGCAGGACAGGGAAGAAGAGAATTTCAGTGTAACCTACAGCACAAAATTCTCAAGTCATACATACATCTACTCAAAGGGGCAGTCATTATACAAGCAAAAATGCTTGGAGATTTACAGAAATTCTCAGTTAAACCTGCTTCTCCTCTGATAGAGGGGAGTCTGCGTTCTAAACTAGCAGCCTTTCCCGGAATTGAACAGCCTTCACAACTCCTCTGCGCAACTTTTCACAGAATTAACTGCAATTGCCATGGAACCCTTACCTTACACTTCTGCAACCCCTTGGCTTTTTTGGTCTGGTGGGTTAGGGGGGAAAGCATCCGCCAGCAGCTCAGATCTGCATCACAAGGGAGATTGACCGGGCTTCTTCCTTTGGATGATCCCCACCACCAGCCACACCACCCCACTCCTTCCACTCCCCCCACCCCCACACCCTTTCCTTTCCCTCGGCTTTTGAGAGTGGGGAGGAGGGGCAAAGGACCGTGATGCAGCAAAGGAAAACTGATAGCTGAGCCAGCGAGGAAATGAATGCTCGCGTCCTCGCGTGGGCGTCCCCAGTCCCTGTTATATCCCGTCTATACCTGTGTCCACTCTGCTGACTACCTCCTCTTGTAGAATTAGCAAGACCACTGCAGTGTGAAATAGACGAAGAGCCAGGAGCTGCCTACAACGTTCAAGTTTTATGGCCAGGAGTAAAGGGGATGGTCCTACAGGAGGAACCATCTGGCCATTCAAACGAGTGGAACTTTGTCATGCCCCCCTAGGTGCGTTTTCAGGTAGTGCTGCGTTCTCCCTACCGATGGTTCCAAAGTTAACTTTGAAATTTCTTATATATAGGACCCGGGTGCAGCATCCTCATGCTTCCAGAGTTTTCATTTGTAGAAAATTAGTCCATTTTTCTCCTATGAAACTTGCCGTCAAACAAATGGGCCAAATAAAAAAATGGGGGGCTAAAAGGCTAGCTGAAAAGTCTCTCCAGAAATCTCACTGTCTCCACCGAAGGGCAGACTCAAAACGCCACAGAAACAGGAGCTCCCTGCTTTTAAGATGTCCAAAAGAACTATCTCCTCTGAGACCTCCTCCCATACTTGGCTCCATTTTAAAAGGTATGTATTTATTAATCACCCTGTTTATATCTCCAAATGTTGTTTTAGATCCATGCCTAAGAACAGGAAAGAAAGCATGAACTAGTGGAGAGAAAACATGAGAACTTGGAAAGCCTGGCTTTAAGTACTACCTGTGACCCAATTGTCTGTGTGACCCTAGGCAAATCACTTTAACTCTCACTACTCTGGCAGAGGTTCCCAAAGTGAACCATATGGGGGAAGGGGGCCTGTGGGAGGAGGCTGCGCTGGAACCCAGTGGGGTGGTAGTAGCCTCTGGTGTAATTGTGGGGAGTTGAATAAAAATAATGGGGCGTTGGAAGCATAAGGAAATAAGAGAAGAAATTTTTGAAAAAAACTTTCCCATATGTTTCTGTTGTGTAACAAAGTTAAAGTCATAGTGATTGTATTACTTTCTAAATAAACACACAAAACAAAAGTTATAACCTATAAGTGGTCAAGTCCCCTGACAGGTCTGAACAAGCAAGTGTTGGCAGGCAAGCATGCTGTGCATTTTGGGGAAGTCTGGCATGTATTGGCCGGACTATGTGTGTGTGTGTGTAATGACTTGTTTACAATATGATACACTATGGTCACATGATTGCATTGCATCATCAAACTTTCAATGCCAGAAAAAAAAACACAAATTTACAATGTTATTAAATTTAAGATGTATCTTTTTTTTTAATTTTGAAATAATGCAAATGTTTAAAAAAAATTTAAAGGGCTGAAGAAAGTAGATTTCCAGGTGGGCAGTGAGTAATTTTTTTTAAAGGGTAGGCCAAATAAGTTTGGGAACCTCTGAGTCTAGGCAACTCTCTAAAGCTGTAGAAGTTATAGAATGAGAGTTAACTTGAATTTTTAACAGAAGTTTCCTTATCTGGAGTCCTCTACATCAATGAAACTAGGAATCACATATCCAGTTCCTACCCCTCTTCCAATGGATGCACGAAGTCGTTTGTGTTTATTATATTTTTAGACTTGTAAGAAAATTTAAAACATCATTTACTCAAAACCTCTCCTTCTCCAGGACTCAGGCTGAAAGAGTTTATGTGATTCATCCACAGTCACAGTTAGCAAGTGACGCAGATGTGAAGGCTCTCCAGAGTCCCAATCCGGTGCTCTTCCTATTTCACCATCTCTCTTAGAGTGCTTGTAAAAACCAAAGGAAGTTCAAAAGGAAGCACAGACAAGGAAGACCGCTTTGAAAGTAACATGCTGGGTTTTTCTATATACTTTTTTTTAAATCAAGCTATATGCAACAGATTTTAATTGTCACATGTAATCCTCTTTTTCTGTTATACCTCATGTAAGAAAACATTCCTTACAGTAGGTTTTTAAAATTAATAATTAAATTAAAACAAGCATAAAAAGGGTATCCTATATCCCTACCTCAACAATTGGAGGTCTAAACTAGATGTGAATGAGGCCTGGACACATCTCCATTTAATTGATCAATAACCCCATGGCAGTAAAAGTAACAAAAACAATACTCCAGCTTTGATACTTTAACCGAGTGAAAACAAAAAGTCAGTTAATCAAGGGCACTGGACTAGGTGTAAGAAGTCCTTGAAATCCATTGAAAAAAATGAAATGTATTTCCACAAGAGATATTTTGGTATTGGCTGAAGAAATTCAGTAATATTCCAATGTATTTTCTATAAAATAGCAAGCCTATCAGGGACCAAAACATTGGAGCATCTGGAAGGCTAAAGGAGAAAGCTACCCAACCACATTTCTGAGAAGGAATCACTTGGTGAGAGGGTGGATGGAGGAGTGAATAAAGAGAGCCTCTGTCTCCTTCCCTGTTTTTGATCAGAGAAGGAACTTGTGACCTTCAGAAAGTCAGAGGAATTAGACTCATTGGCACCCAATCAACATTGATGGGACAACAGCAGCTATGACAAATGAGTCATAATAAGGAAAAACATTTTTAAGACTCTCAAGGAGCCCAGAAGAAAAAGCTATACCATAACGAAGGGCGACATCCTGAGGACTCCAGCAAAAGTGTTTCCAGGATCTATGAATTATCCCCTTTGCCATATACACTCTAGGTCTGATTCCACTTCCCCTGGACTCTGTATGTTCCAGTGGAAAAGCATGTCACAGACCTCAGGGAGGAATGTTTTGCACCAACTGTTCTCACCATGCCACCTTAATAAATATCCCCAACTAAAAAGCCTGTCTGGCTGGAAAAAAATATATATATATATATATCATTTCATAATCATTGAAAGAAGGACACTAGTTGGGTCATGAGCTAAGACATCCCCAATTCCTCAGAGGTAGAGAAGTAGCAGCTGTGCTCTGGGGATCCAGACTGCTAGTGTGAGTTAGTGTTGGGAGAACAGAAGGAGAAGGAAAAGTAGGAAGAGGAGGAGGAGGAGGAGGAAAAAGAAAAGAATGAGGAAAAGAAAAAGAACTTTTTGCATTAATAAAATAAAATAAATATTTGAGAATGCATTAATAATTAAGTTATTTTTATTTAATAACTATTAATAATTAAATGTCTTATTACTAAATAACTGTATTAACTAATAATAATTTAATAATTATTAGTTTTAAATAATAAGTCAATAGATAAAATAATTAAATTAATAAAATTTGACTAACATAAGAAGGGAAGCAGTTGATTGAGGAAAAATGTTTTCATGAAAAACCTTATAAATCCATTTTCTAGTAGATTAGTGAATTATCATCAAACAGTTCTCAAAAGAATTGCAAACTACTAACAAATGTATGAAAGATTGCTCCAAATTAAAGCAACTTTGAGGTTTAACTTCATGTCACACAAATTGGCAAAGATGACCCCCCCCCCCAAAAAAAAATGGAAATGGTCCACGTTGAAGGACTTGTGAAATATAAGCTTTTGGTAGAGCTGTGGAAAAGAAATTTTAAATTCTGCTAAGAAAATGAGCAAAATGTCCATATTCTTTACTCTAGTGTTTCTCTTGCTAGGTATATGACTCTTGGAGGAAAAAGAAAGTAAGATATGTTTATAGATAAGAACTGGCCCCTTGATTTCTCTGTTGTAGGGAACTCCGGGGGAGGAACTTCCTCTGACAATGGAGAGGAGCACCTTCTCAGCATTTTTTATTAGTAGCAAAGAATCAGAAGCAAAAGAATACAAGAAAATAGAAAAAGGCATTATAACTGGTTCAGAGTAGTACTAAGAAAACAAAATTACTACAACAAAACTGGAAAGAACAGCAACAACAAAATAAAACTGAATGGTATACAATTATATTTACTATGGTAGACCTCTCAAGAGAGAAATTATAATATACCTCACTAACTTCTTTACATAAATGGAGGACTATGTTTGTGGAACACTGTTTATAATGTCTGACTTAAATGATGTTTTTGTTAGTTTTGCTGAAATGCTTTTTTCTTTTTTCCTTTTTATCTGTTTTTATTAAGGGATGGCATTCCAGATGGGGGTAGGGAGGATATATTAAGAAATTAATGATGAAAAAACAAATGATATCAATAAAAATAAAGTAAAACTTATGTGTGAAGGGAAAGTGAAACACCTGCACTGTAGGAAGAAAGACTCAATGCCATGAGAATATATTCTCAGAAAAAATGGTTAGATGTAGCACCACAATAAGAAAAAAGGAAGACAGAAAGAAATGGGATGAATATTAAGGATAGGCACTGTGAATTTTAAATAGTCTGATGAGTAATTATGGTAATAAAGAGCAGGTAATTACCCTGAAGAATATTAAATATTCATATTATTTCTTCACTTAGAGTTTGTAAGGTAGCCTTCTTTCTTGGGAAGATAAAATGTTAAATGTTCAGGCTCATTGAGAGGATGTAAGATGTGACTATCCAGGCTGTCCCCAGACAAAATTCTGAGAGATAAAATTTGTCTTCAGTGTTCCCTACCTCTTTCAGTACTTTTCACCAAACGCTACAAGGCCCCTACTTGGCAAACTTCTCCTTACTGTGACTCCCTATCATAATCTTCACCAAGGTGCATCCACTTTCCTTACCTCTGCACATGCCCAATCCTTCCACCTTTTTTTTGAATTCCCAAATAACATGCAAATAGACCTGGAGGGATGACAATTAAGGTACTATTACCTTAATATAATACTTTAATTTAAATGAGTTTTGGATCAGATATGTTTTGAAAGTAAGTCACCAAACTATTTCTGAAGGAATGGGAGTTTTCTGAATAAGGAAGGTGTCAAGAAACAACCTACTACCTAAGTAAATCAGGTTTAAAATTACAACATTAATGATCTAAAAAGTCTTGGAGATTATTTACCACAACTTCAAAGAATGACAAACTCTCAAAGCAGGAAATAAATTTAGGGACTGTGTAGGCAGCTCCCAGTTAGGAACCCCCTCTACTAGTTCAAATTAATACCTTCTCTTCAATTTATCATGTCAGAGAGAGCTGGCTGAGGCCACTTGGAAATTAAGTGATTTTCCCAGAGTCATGCAATCAATATGTGGCAGAGGCAAGATAGGACTCCAGATCTTTCTGGCTCCTAGTATGTTAGGGCCCTTTAAGACTTTACCCAAACTCTGAGAACTCAGGCAAATGACAGGCAACTCAGGCTGGGTTAGAGGCACCTGTGTGTGTGTTTCTGCCCCCCCCCCCCACCTTGAGCCAACACGGGTTCAAGTATTATGGGGTATTGAGCACGAACTGCTAACAGGGGAGCACTCCCCTCCCGTGAGGAGCCTGCTGCTGAGACATGTGGGGGAACAGACTGGGGGGGGGGGGAGGGAAAGGAGATAAAAGGAGGGAGGTGAGGTGAAAGAGGGAGAGAGAGAAGAGGGGGTTGTGAACTGGAAAGAGAATAAATGGCAAGATACATTACATCTTGGTGTCAGACTCCTTTGTCTATTCGGGAGGAGCAGGCTCCCCTCAAGGGGTTGTAGAGGGGACCAGAGTCTTAGAGGAGACTGGAAAGGAACTCTCCAAGGGTTTGTGGAGGCAACTCTGAGGTTGTAGGGGTGACCAGGGTCTTAGAGAAGACTGAAGAGGTAAGTTTGGCATCAGCCCAGTAAGGCGGGATTCTTACACTAGTAAAACTCTGAAGTTACTGTACTATGTTGTTTCACATTTTGCAGAAAAGACTCAGAGACACTGAGTAACTCATCTATGTCACACATATAATGGAAGAGCTTGGACATACATGGGTTTCTTGGTTCCTAGTCTAGTAGGTTTTTTTTTTCCATTCCATATGCACTTTGGAGAAAGCACTAAAGGGGAAGACTGAGCACTCAGGGCTATGTAACTTATAGATACTAGAAAATCTTTGGAAGTTATATGCATCGTATTTACTTGAGCACAGGACCTGTTTTACTTTTGTCTTTTTTTTTACTTTTGTCTTTTCTAAAATAATGCTTAACACATAATACTTAATAAGTGATTGTTGATAGATTGGTCTTAGCAACACTCCCCAAACATATATTAAGCCCACACTAAGAGCCAGGGAAGACTGATGTGGATGCAGAGTCCATATGATACAAAAGCTTCAGTAAAATGTAGGGAAGGAATGAAGCTGTATAAAGTGCCTGGAGACCTAGATCACAGTCACATGTAGTTGAATTTGGGACTTCCAATAGACAGTAGGCCATTTTATAAGGGAATTTTAGAAGAGTATGCTGATATTCTCTTCTCCTTAGGCTTTCAGAACACTCCTGGTTCTCCTCTCACCTATCAGATCACTCCTCCTTGGTCTCCTTTATTGGATACTCATCTAAGACATGCTCTCTAATTGTAGGTGTCTTTGAGAGTTCTGTTTTGAGCTGTTTTCTCTTCTCCCCCTACTTGTTGATCTCATCAGCTTCCATTTATTTCATTACCATCTCTTTGCTGATAACTCTCAAACCATCCTGTCCTTCCCTAACCTCTCTGCTGACCTCTAAACTCAGATCCTTAACTGCCTATTAAACATGTTGAACTGCATGTCCTGTAGACATCTTGGTTAGATTTATCTGTTCTGAGAAAGGCAAGTTGAGGTCCCCCACGAGTATAGTTTTATTGTTTATTTCCTCCTGTAACACATTCAATTTCTCCTTCAGAAATGTAAATCCTATACCATTTCGTGCATATTTGTTTAGTACTGATATTACCTCTTTGTCTATGGTACCTTTCAGCAAGATACAGTTTCCTTCCTAGATTCAATTTTTGCTTTCACTTTATCTGATATCATGATTGCTACTCCTGCCTTCTTTGCTTCAGCTAAAGCATAATAGAATCTGCTGCAGCCCCCTTACCTTTACCCTGTGTGTATCTCTCTGCTTCTGATGTGTTTCTTGTAAACAACACATTGCAGGATTCTGGTTTTTAATCCATTATGCTATCTGCTTTCATTTTATGGGTAAGTTCACCCCATTCACACTTATAGTTATGATCACTAACTGTGTATTTCCCTCCATCCTATTTTTTGTTTGTTTATTCCCCTCTCTCTTATGCCCACCTTTTCCCTGCTCACAAGTATTTTACTTCTAATCACTGCTCTCCCCAATATACCCTCCTTTTCATCAGCACCCCCTTCTACTATCCCTATCCCTTTTTACTTCCTTATAGGGTAAAATAGATTTCTGTATTCAGCTGAGTGTGTATATTATTCCCTCTTTAAGTCAATTCTTATGAGAGTAAAGTTTATGCTTTGAGCCCTGTCTTACCCTATCTTCACCATTATAACAGCTCTTTTGTACTTCTTTTATGTGAGATAATTTACCCCATTCTATCTCCTCCATCCTTCTTTCAGTGGAATCTTCTTTCTCACCCCTTTATTTTGGTTTTGGGGGCATCATCCCATCAAATTCACCTTACATCTGCATCCTCTGCCTACATATACTCCTTTGAATTGCCTTTATAGTCACAAAGTTCTTAAAAGTTAAAAATATTATCTTGCTATATAGAAATATAAACAGTTTAGCCTTACCAAATCTCATATGTTATCTTTTTCTCGTTTCTTTTTTACCTTTTTATGTTTCCCTTGAGTCTTGTTTTTGGAGATCATTTTTTTTATTCAGTTCTGGTCTTTTAATTAGGAATGCTTGAAATTCTTCTATTTCATTAAATATCCATTTTTTTCTCTGGAAAATTACATTCAGTTTTGCTAGAGAGGTGATTCTTTGTTTAATCCTAATTCTTCTGCCTCCCAGTATATTATTCAAAGCCCTCCAGTTCTTTAATGTGGAAGCTGCCAAATCCATTCTTAAATTGACATCTTAAATTGAACATGTCCAACCTTTCCTACTAAATTTTCCCCCTCTTATCTTCCCTATTGCCATAGAGGGCAACCATTGTCCCAGGTCCTCAGGTTCACAATCTAGACGTTCACTCAATTTCTCATTATCTCTCACTGCCTCCTCTTCATTTCCAATGTGATGCCAAGACTTGTCAACTTCACTTTTTTTAAAGCAATTGGGGTTAAGTAACTTGCTCAAGGTTACACGGCCAGTCATTATTTATGTGTAGGTGCTCATTTTCTGAGGTCGGGACTAATCCCAGGTCCTCCTGACTCCGGGGCCAGCGCTCTTACTCACTGCACCACCTAGCTGCCCCAGTCAACTTCACTTTTGCAACATTTTTTGAATATGCCTCCTTCTCTCCTTTGACAATACCACCACTCTGGTGGTTCAGATCTTCATCATCTCTCACCTGAATTATTTCAACAGCCGGTTTGTAGGTCTGTCTACCTGATCTCCCACCATTCTAATCCATCCTCCACTCACCCATCAAAGTGATTTTCCTAAAGCACAGGTCTGATTTTGTCACCCTCTTACTCAATAAACTGCAGTGACTCTTGCCTCCAGAATTAAATACAAAATCCTCTGTTTGGTATTCAAAGTGCTTGTTCTTTTGTCAGTTCTTTGCTGTTCCTAGTACCCTATTGTTAAATTTTCAGTGTGAGTATATATACCTTGGAAATTGGCAAACACTACAAATCAAAATTTGATTTGTAGTTGATGACTACCTGACCTTAAAAGTCATGTGTCATTTTTTTAATCAAAATTATACCTAAAAAAATGTGTTTTGTGTACATTTGTTGGGGGAAGAGGGAGAACCAGATATTAAAATTTCAGTAGGACACTCCTAGCTAAATCCTTAAACAACTCCTTTCCTATTTGAGCTATGGGCAGCCCCTAGAGTTCAGAGATAATAGAAACAATTTGAAAATGCCGATAGCCAACTTTGGCCATCTTTGGTCAACTTTAGGGTTTCGAATTCAAGCCTATAGATCTAAAAGCATTGACCAATTAGCCAGTCTTATCAAACATCTCAGGCATAGGCATAGAAAGGTTAGTAGATCATTTAAAAGGCTAGAACAATCCAGCCTATGACCAAACTAACTTATGATGCTGTAGAAATAGAAAAGAATTAGTTGATATGTTGATAGATTACAAAACTTATACACTTTAATGAATGCTTTAGTTAACATATTGTATATTTCAGAGTGCTAAATTTTCTAATTATTATTATTTTGTTACTCATACATATGTCCTTGCACGTATCAATTATTTTATGTTTTGGACTGATTTCTAAAATTTTACTGTCCATTTTTCTTCTCATAATGATAGTACCATGAATATTATATAGTTACATGTCTGTTGGCAATTCACTGTTTTGCTATCTGTCAATATGTTAATTATTATGCATGTATTGTAACTAGTTAGGCCTGTATGTATAATTTTCGTTAGCATAGCTTGCCACTAGCTATGCATTACTTTTTTTTTTGCTGTTTATGATTACTTATTTGTGTATGATAGGGATTTATATAACATAACAATGCATGCAAATTATATGTCCTGAATGTAATTTAGACATACAGCAACTGAAGAAGCCTATTAAGAAATATTTGCATTGAGCGATGTCTAGTGCATATAATGTTAATATAGATATTTTGTGGATGGTACTATAGAATTAATACCTGTGGTATTAGGATATGTTAATGTACTCAGCAGTGATTTGTATATGCTCCTTAAAATGTATATGTACATATGTCAGGTATACCTCAACTGATTTCACAATGACAGAAAAATATTTGACTGAGGAGAGATATACTTACCAACTCCCTCCTGGGCATTTGAGACAACATGAGAAGCAGAAACATGGCTGAATTTTGTCACTCATATACAGGACTTGATCCAGGTTTTCAAAGGCTTTAGTTATGGGGGAGGAGTGGGGACAGGAGGGAGAGAAAGAGAAGGGGGGTACCTGTTCAGCTATTTCATTGATTCTTTCTAAGCAACTTAATTCTTGACTGTGCTCATTTCAAACTCCGGGGTAAGAGCAGAGAGATTTCTAAGGGAATGAAATCCCAGTGCATCCTAGTAGCTGTGCAGATGCAGCCCCTAAAGAGACCGAAGGCATTACAATATGAAGTGAATAGAGAGCCAATTGGCCTGGGATTCAAGGCTGACCGGAATTAATAAGTCTGACGAGCTGTGAAACACAATAGTACAATCTAACAAATTAAACTCTAGGACACTACCACTGATGATACAGTGCCTCTGGGTCAGGAATCAGAAAGACCTAAGTCCAAATCCATCTTCAGGTACTTAATGCCTTTACGGCTCTGGACAAGTTACTTAACCTGTTTGCCTCAGTTTTCCTCAGCTATTAATTGGCAATAATAATAACACTACTTTACAAGGTCCTTGTGAGGATCAAATTAGGTAATAACCATAAAGCACTTCGCACAGTTTCTGAAACATAGTAAGTGATAGCTAGTGTTAGCTATTATTATTTTTAATTTTTTTAAGAACACAATGCCAAGCACAGATCCCTGGGATAGTCTACTCTACTCAGATCATCTTCCAAGTTGACATCAAACCATTAATGCCAGTTCTTTGGGTCTGACCATTTAACTAGTTACAAATCTACTTAACTGAACTATTGTGTAATGCACATATTTCCATCTTGTTTTCAATAACATGAGAATAGAATAGAATGAGAATAATTGTCAAATATTTTTCAAAAATTAAGTAAACTATGAACAACTAACTAGGTGGTGCAGTGGATAGAGTCCTGAGTTCAAATCTGGCCTCAGACACTAGCTGTGTGGAGCTTGGCAAGTCACTTAACCCAGTTGGCCTCAGTTTCCTCATATATAAAATAAGCTGGAAAAAGAAATTGCAAGTCACTCCAGTATCTTTACCAAGAACACCCCAAATGGGGTCATGAAGAGTTGGACATAGCTAAAAATGACTGAACAACAACAAGGTAAACCATATCTAGAGTATTCCCCTGAACTATCAACTAGAAAAATCTGCCAGAAAAAATTATTCCAAGATGTTTTATACTTGAAACCATCCTAGCTCTTTATGATCACTGTTTCCTTATATTCTGGAATTTTACCAAGAATCAAAATCAATTTAATTGACAAATATTCTACAGTTCCCATCTTCTTTCATCCCTAAAAATTTAATAAAACATTTGCCCTGCCAAAAAATATTAGACACTTTCCCCCTTCTCCATGATGATCCAAAGCCTGCTGACAGTGAGTCAGCAATCAGATTCATAACTAGCTCCTTCAGAATTCAGGGATATATGGTATCTAAGCCTGAACTCATCAAGGGCAGCTTGGAGTTCCCTTACCATTATATTACTTATGCTTTTTAAACTTACTTGTAGACATTTTTTGATCCATTCAGTCAAAAAATTATTCTGTTTATCAGAGAAAAGCAAAATAGTTGAGAATTTTTTACTATTTTTCCTTATACACTATCTTTGACCTAGATATCCCAAGCAGAGATTTATCCCTTCTTTAGTCTCTTATTTTTTTCACAGTTTAGCTAAAAAAGCTTTCCTTATCAGAAATATCTTATTCTGACATTTAGTAATCCTTTTTTGAGACATGCAAAACATATTTATATATTAGTTATGTTGTGAAAGAAAACAGACCAAAAAAAAGAAAAATAAAGAAATTTAAAAAACCAAAACTATGCTTTAATCTGCCTTCAGACTCCATCAGTTCTTTCTCTGGAGGCGAATAACAATTTTCATCATAATTCCTTTGGAATTGTCTTAGATTATGGTATTGCTTAGAATACCTAAGTCATTCACAGTTGATCACTACAATATTGCTGTTATTGTATACAATGTTCTCATGATTCTGTTCACTTCACTTTGCATCAGTTTGTGTAAGTCTTTCCAGGTTTTTCTGAAAGCATCCTGTTCATCATTTCTTATTGCATAATAGTATTCCATCACAATCATATACCACTTCTTCAGCCACTCCCAGTTTGAAGGACATCCCCTCAATTTCCAATTCTTTGCTGCTATAAGTATCTTTGTATATATAAGTCTTTTTCCTTTTTGTTTTTTATGTCTTTGGGATACAGACCTAGTCGTGGTATTGCTGGGTGAAAGGTTTTATAGCCATTTGGGAATAGTTCCAAATTGCTCTTTAGAACAGTTGAATCAGTTCACAACTTTACCAATAGTGCACCAGCGACCTTATTTTCAACATCCCCTTCAACATTTGTTATTTTCCTTTTCTGTCATATTAGCCAATCTGGAAGGTATGAGGTGGTACCTCAGAGTACTTTTAATTTGCATTTCTCTAATCAGCAGTGATTTAGAGCATTTTTATATGACTCTAGATAGCTCTGATTTCTTCATCTGAAAACAGCTTGTTCATATCCTTTGGACATTTATCAGTTGGTGAACAACTTGTATTCTTATAAATTTAACTAAGTTTTCTATATATTTGAGAAATGACACCCTTATCAGAGAAACTTCTTGTGAAAAGTTTTTCACAATTACTTTCTGTCTTTCTATTTCCCCTGTTCCTTTCTCTCTCTCTCTCTCTCTCTCTCTCTCTCTCTCTCTCTCTCTCTCTCTCTCTCTCTCTCTCTCTCTCTCTCTCCCCTGTCTCTCTCCCCATTGTAGGTTAAGAAAAATTTCTATACTCAACTGAGTATGCATAATATTCCCTCTTTGAGACATTTCTGATGAGAATAAGATTCAAGCATAGTCAGCCACCCATTCCATACTGCAAAAGTTCTTTCAAGCCTATTTTATGTGAGATAATTTACCCCATTCTATCTCTCCCTTCTCCCTTCTCCCTTCCCCCAGCCCATTCCTCTTTCTTGCCCTTTAATTTGATTTGTTTATATAATCCCATCAAGGTCAACCCACATCTGTTCGTTCTATTGTATACTCCTTCTAACTTCGCTAATAATGATAAAGCTCTTACAAGTTAAAAGTATTGTCTCCCTATACAAGAATATAAACAGTTTAACCTTATTGAATTCATTATGACTTCTCTTTCCAGTTTACCTTTCTATGCTTCTCTTGAGTCTTGTATTTGAAAATCAAATTTTCTATTCAGTTCTGGTCTTTTCATCAGGAATACTTGAAAGTCTTTTATTTGATTAAATTTCCATTTTTTCCCTTAAAGATTATACTCTGGATATCACTGGATAGGTGATTCTTGGTTGTAATCCTAGCTCTTTGCCCTCTAGAATATCGTATTCCAAGCCTTCTGATGCTTTAATGGAGAAGCTGTTAAATCTTATGTTATCCTGAGTATGCCTCCACAAAATTTGAATTGTTTCTTTCTGACTGCTTGCAATATTTTCTTCTTTACCTAGGATCTCTAGATCTTGGCTATAATAATCCTGGGAGCCTTCATTTGGGGATCTCTTTCAGTAGGTGATTGGTGGATTCTCTCTATTTTACCCTTTGGTTCTATGATATAAGGAGAGTTTTCTTTGACAGTTTCTTGAAATATGATGTCTAGGCTCTTTTTTTTTAATTATGGTGTTCAGGTAGTCCAAAAATTCTTAAATTATCTCATCTCAATCTATTTTGTAGATCTGTTGCTTTTCCAATGTAATATTTCACATATTCTTCTATTTTTCCATTCTTTTGATTTTGCTTTATTGTTTCTTGATGTCTTGTGAAGTCATTGAGCTTCCATTTGACCAATTCTAATTTTTAAGGAATTTTCTTTCAGCAAGCTTTTGTACCTCCTTTCCCATTTGGCCAATTCTGCTTTTTAAGTTGATATTTTCTTCATTTTTTCACATCTCTTTCTACTTGTCCAATTCTGCTTTTTAAGGAGTTCTCTTAAGTGGATATTTGTGTCTCTTTTACCATTTGATTTATTATGTTTTGTAAGATGGTTTTCTTCAGTATTTTTGTCCCTCCTTTACTAAGCTGCGTCTTTTTTTCCTGATTTTCTTACATCATTCTCATTTTTTCCCCAATTTTTCCTCTACCTCTCCTATTTGATTTTTAAGATCTTATTTGAGTTCTTCCAGGAATTGTTTTTGGACCTAAGAACAACTCATATTTTTATTTGAGGCTTTGTATATTTTGACTTGGTTGTCTTCTGAGCTGGTGTTTTGATCTTCCCTGTCAACATAGTAACTTTCTATGATCATATTCTTTGTTGTTGTTGTTGCTTGCCCGTTTTTCCACCTATTTTTTTTACTTTTAACTTAATGTTAAAATTGAGTTTTGCTTCTGGGGTGGAGGGGACACTGTCCCAAGCTTCAGGCATTTCATACTTCTATTTTCAGAGCCAGTTTGGGGTCAGGGAGTAGAATGTAAGTTTTTAGTTCTTCCAAGGTGGCATGATCTAAAGAGAGGTGTGGTCATTGTTCTCCTGGCCTTTCTCTGGTCTGTGAGTGACCACAAGTGGTCTTTTCTACCCTGGATCTGCGACCATGTTTCTTGCTTCCCTGTGTGCTAGTTCTCTTTCTCACCCTGGTACTGCAACCCAGAACCATATATGGGCAATGTAACAGAGTCCTATATTCAGAACCAGCAAAGGGTCCCCTGTAATCTCCTTCTGACCAGCTGTTCAACCCCCTTATCATCTGTGGGCTGAGAGCTCAGAAGCCGCCACCACCACCACTGATTCAGTTGGTCCCAAGACCTGCTGCCAGCTTGCTGGTATATCCTGCATTGGACTGCACTCCATTCTCATCCCAGTGAGATAGCCTTTTCCCACCTACCTTCTAAGTTGTCTTGGGCTGGGAAACTGTTTCATCTCATCCTTATGTTGTTTGGAGGGGAATTTAGGAAAGCTCATATGAGTTCCTGCCTTTACCATCTTGTCTCACCTGTAGTACTCTTAATAATATTTTATAGAACAATGCCATACTTTTGTTTTTATTCATTTCTATCTTATGTCGCATTTACATGTCTTCAAAATTTAAGTTGGTTAATAATGTAGTATTCTCTCTAGACTGCTCCCCCAATGTGTACTCAAACTCAAAAGCTGAACTCCCAGATGATAGCTGCTAGAATTCTATGTCTTCATTCCTATTTCATGAGCCCACCCCAGTTAACAATTATCCAGTAAACACAATTAGCTCTTTGCAAAGACATTTACTAAAGAGTGCTAGTAAAATCTGATGTTACAAAAGTCTACAACCCACTGCCATAAACCTGAGCTATTCTACAAAAAATATACATAGAATCCATGAGAAGAACAAGCTCAGATTTGGAGAACAATGAAAATATGGCACAGATGTTGTTTATGTATGTGATAAAAGCAATTCACAAAGAAATCATAAGGTTCCCCAACTATGTAGGATACCTATGCTGGATGACCTTCCAGGCCAGGCTTTCTTCTAATGGGGCAGAGCATTTTTACTGAGAAGATATCCATTGGACTCCCTGGGCTTGATCTTCAAGAGGCAGCTCTGGATCCCAGCTTCAATCTTAACTTTACCCCTCAGCTAGAGCTATGCTTTGCTCTTTCAGAAAGGGTAGAGACTCTTGGTCTATGACTAGAAGTCTTTGTAGCAGGGGCGGCTAGGTGGTGCAGTGAGTAAGAGCACTGGCCTTGGAGTTGGGATGACCCGGGACCGAAACTGGCCTCAGAAAATGAGCACCCACACATAAAGACTAGCCGTGTAACCTGGAGCAAGTTACTTAACCCCAATTGCTTAAAAAAAAAAAAGAAGTCTTTCTAGCTGTAACCCCTTTCCCAAAGCCTATCTGTATGAGACTCTCTCTTAGTTAGTGGAGATAAATGTCTGAACTTCAGGAGGACTGAGGGTGGAGCTGGTGAAAGGCAAGAGATGCTGTTTGGGCAATGCAACAGAGTTCTGCCTCTGTTCTCTTCCCATCTTCTCAGGGACTTCCTAACCTTCAGATCTTTGAGCTTTGAGTCACTTTGGGTACTTCTGGCTTCCAGCTTCAAAAAAGAAAATGGAGGAGACCAATCCCACTTCAACTTGCTGAAGAAACGGACTCTGGGAGAACATGAGAGGAGCAATTGCCATCATGTCCCTGTTCCCAGTTGCTACTTATATTGCCAATGTGGTACCCATAGTGGCTGCTGTGAATATACAGGCCTATTTCCAGGTTTGAATCACAAGATATAACAGATTCTCTTCTTAAAAGACAAAAACCAAGATATTTATTCATATACCAGAAAGCCAAATCCACCGTGATAATAAAGAAGTTGGTACACATTACCAGTGCAGGAAGCACCAGGATCCCCAAGCCATCCCTTTCTCAGGCCTCCCCACAAACAAGCTCCCTTAGGCAAAATGCCCCTCTCTCACCCACACTAGCTGCTCTGCCTCTCTCTGCCTCCTCTCTCTCAGATCTACCTCACTCTCCCATTTCCTGCTCCACCCATTTCTGTTCCACCCCTTCAGCAAGCTCCTCCAACCACAGGCTCCTTGTGACTCAGGTTTCCATATGACTCAGGCTTAAAGCAGGTTACATAGGCCTATTAATTGGCAAGAATCCCATCCCACTAACAATATACTACTCTAGAGACATCAGGGAACTTCCTTTGAGTGAGATCTAGAACTCTCTCTCATGGGTAAGCTAAGTTATCTCACTCTGTATTGTCTGATATATATTCTCCTGTGTATATCTTCTCTGATTTCTCTTTTGCTATGATTTAAATAAATGGATTTCTTTTCTATTAACTATATTATTCATTTTGGAACTGCTATTAATTGGTAAAGGGGTCAAATCATGAATATATACTTTGTAGTCCCCCAAAAAATATGACAGCAATCAGAAATTAAATTGAACTCAGTTGTTCCCTATAGACTAGTAATATTTAAGGGAGTGGATTGACATAATTCTAACCCAATACCCCCTCTCTCAGAAGAGAACAGACTGACCTCTGGCCCTAACTTTCTGTTTCTCCTCTTGGCAAGAATAAAAAGTTTAGCTTGAAGAAAGGGGAGGGGAGAAAAAGAAGGGTCTAGAGACGTTACTTTTTGTCTGGGTAGATAAGGACAGTCAAAGTTTCCAAATAAAGCTTCACCAACCAGTAAATTCATTATACTACATGCAAAACTTCCCTAATCCTTTCCCTTTTGCATACAGAAAAGGTAGCAGCCTGAACAATACTACCAAAGGAATATATTGCCAGAAAAAGATGGATTAGCCATATAAGATGAATAAGAAATATACAGAAACCTAAAGAAGATCCCCAGTACATTACATGGATATCTCTTCCCCTCCCTTCCCCCTACTCCCTTGGACCTGGATAAGAGATACACAAATTGACAGTAACCAAATGAGTTGTGATATTCATCACTGAAAGAAACTAATATTATACCATAAAAAAACCAATTAAGTATTGTTGTGACATAGAACCAGAAAGTACATTCAAGATCATCCAGTTCATTTTGTTTGAAAGAAAGAGAGAAAAGATAGACTCATATCAAATTATAGAGCTCTTTCAGAGCCAATAAAAGAAGAATGGATTTTTGGAAAGTAATATAGAGTTATTGAAGATATTTGAGCATTGTCAGGTCCATGAGTCAGGAAGGTGAATCTTTATAGCAAGATGAGGGCTATACTCAGGGAGGGAGAGATGAGTAAAATGAGGCCCAGAAATGTAAATGGTTTCCCTATGGTCCCACAGGTAGTAGATAACTGAACCCAGATTCAAACCCAGATCTTCTGATTCTAAATTCAATTTTGTTTCCACTATATCATGCTAGATAATCTTTTATTATTGTTACTCTGGAAGGACACAGTTTAGCATACTCAGAGTTTCACTGTGAGTTTATTGATGAGCCTATATCTAAACTAAGATCTTCAGATGAAAAGTTTTATTATTGTTGTTCTAGACCTGGATTTCATTCATGTAAGGAATTGTTGTAAGGCAGATCCATATTTATTCTGCAATTGATAAACAGTTGCCCGGAAATTAAGTCACTTGTAAGAGGCAGGAATTGAGCCCAGGTCTTCATAATTATATGACTTAATTACCTGGAAGCCAATATCTCTTTTTGCTTCCCTCTTCCTGACCTTCTCTAATGTTGAAGGGACATAAGATCTTCCCCCACCCATTAATAGGCCTTAGGTGAAGCCCATTAAGGGAAGCTTGCTTAGGGGAGACTTGCTTGTAAGAAGGCTTTCACACCTTTTGCTAATTTCTAATTAGGCACTAAGGCAAGAGGATTGTGATGCCTTCTGACTCTGAGAAGTGTGTATGTGCATATACATATACATATACATAGATACATATGTGTGGGGGGGGGGGTATTTTGCTTTGGGGCCTTGCTTATGAGAAGGGTCTTGTGATTCCCTGGTCAAGATTCTGAGTGGCTGTACGTTCAGAACTCCCCAACAACTTCTCAGATTTTAAAGCTCTCTCCATCCAGGGATGTATGCAGTGTATAGCTGATTCAGACAGTCAGAGACCTGTCTGTTGGTCTTTATTTCTCTGCTTGTATTTTCTCTGTTTATGCTTTCTCTGAAGTTCAGGGTGCTGACTTTCCCCCTGAACTAGGGAATAGAACTGGAAAAGACTGTTGGCTCCTTAAACAGCTATCTTTCCTAGTAAAGCAGATCTAAGAACTTGTGTTGGCAGCCATCCTGGGTATGCCAGTATAGTTGCCACTATACCTTCCTGAGTCATTTCTCTCATCTTTCTTTTTATTATAAGGGGTCTGTATGGTGCTGCTCTGTAATACCAAATTCTTCCCTACATAAGTAAGACTATTTCTTATTAGTCCCACAAAGATTTGTCTTCTAACATTCAGGATTCCTATACCACCTAACTATACTCTGGTAAGAATGTCCTATAGGCAGAGCCAAGGTGGCGGAGTAGAAACAGCATTTCCAATGTGCTCTGCCCCACACAAATTTCAAATAATGTGAAAGGGGACTCCAAACAACTTCTGGAGCCACAGCACCCACAGAACGGCACAGAGAAGCTAACCTCCTGCTGAGGACAGCCCAGCAGCCCTGCAGGAAGCAGCCAGCGCAGCGCTCTGAGAGTGGGCAGCACAGCTCGCTGGGAACTGACAGCTCAGTGCTCAGAGCCAAGCCCATGTCCGCGATTTTAGCCCCAGGGCGGCCAGACCATCAGCCGGCTGGAGGGACCCCAGAACACCAGCAATTGTGGTGATTCCAGAATTATCAGCACAGATATGCCTAGGACAGAGTGAGAGGTTAGTGCCCTATGGACTTTGGGACCAGTATTTGGGGAACGTGCGGCTGCCTGCCCTGGGGGCGAAAAGCTGCTGAAGAAACAGCTGCACAGAAGCCATTTTGCAGCGTCAGTAATGGCTCTAGCTCCTGGTCTGCAAACTGTAGGGAGATCTAGCAATCAGTCTGGGGGTTAATCGCTCTTGCTTTAAACTGCCTGGATCTGGATTGTGGTCTGGAGGGGAAGTTTGGGGTGGGTATCCAACTTGCCAGAGTGGGTGGAGGCTTTACAGAGGCCACCCAACTGGTGGAAGTTGTGAAGACCCCACGTTTGGGCGGAAGCTCCCCTGTCTGGTGGCAGAGTCCTACTGTGGCAACAAGCCCAAAAATCAAATAATTAAGTGGCAATATGCCTAGGCAAACGAAACAAAATAAACAGAAAAGTTCAACATTGGACTCCTATTTTAGGGGCAAAGAGGCTCAAAGCATGGAGGAGGGCTGTGAGGTCAGAACTCCTGCACCAAAAGCCCCAAATGAAAATACAAGCTGGCTACAGGCCATAGAAGACCTTAAGAAGCAGATAAGAGAAGTGGGGGAAAATTTGGGAAGAGAAATGAAAAGGATACAGGAAAAGCATGAAATGACAGTCAACAGCCTGACTGAGGAAAATAACACCTTAAAAAATAGACTAACTCAAATGGCAAAAGAGACTCAGAAAGGCAATGAGCAAAGGAAATTTGAAAATCAAGGAACTATGGAATTGAATCTTGTTAACTGAAACTAAACTAATAAATTAATCAAATAAAAAAAAAAAGAGTTTCTGTACAAATCTTCCTGAGCAAATGAGAATCCTTGCAAAGAAAATAGGGATGTGGTTTTGCAGTCTGCTTTACCTAAGGATATATATTGATATTCGTTAATGTGGAGGTTTGTCAACTACCATGTTCACTATCTATGTGAGATTCTAGAATGTAATTCTTTTCTTAATTTCTTGTGATACATTTAAGAACAAAGGGAAGAAAGGAACTGAATAAAATTTTAAAGGCCTGGTCAGATTTGTTATTGTAATAAGGCTAAAAAAAAAAAAAAAGGCAATGAGCAGAAGAATGCCTTAAAAAGTCGAATTTGCCAGATGGAAAAAGAATCTCAAAAGCTCACTGAGGAGATTCATTCCTTCAGAGTTACACTGGAGCAAATGGAAGCTAGTGACTTTATGAGAAATCAAGATACTATTAAACAGATCCAAACAAATGAAAGAATAGAAGGCAATGTGAAATATCTCATGGGAAAAACCATTGACCTGGAAAATAGATCCAGGAGAGATAATTTAAAAAATTATTGGACTACCTGAAAGCCATGATCAAAGAAAGAACCTAGAAATCATCCTTAAAGAAATTCTCAAGGAAAATTGCCCTGATGTTTTAGACCCAGTGGGGGAAACAGAGGTTGAAAGAATCCACAGATCACCTCCTGAAAATGATCCCAAAAAGAAAACTCCCAGGAATATTATAGCCAGGTTCCAGAATCCCCAGATCAAGGAGAAAATACTACAAGCAGCCAGGAAGAAGCAATTTCAATATTGTGGAAACACAATCAGAATAGCCCAGGACCTGGCAGCTTCTACACTGAGGGATCTAAGAGCATGGAATATGATATTCCAGAGGGCAAAAGAGCTGGGATTGAAGCCAAGGGTCACCTACCCAGCAAAACTGAGTAGATTGTTTCAGGGGAAAATATGGTCATTCAGTGGAATAGAGGACTTTCAAGCATTCTTGATGAAAAAAAACAGAGTTGAATTGAAAATTTGACATTCAGACACAAGAAGCAAGAGATGCTTGAGAAGGTAAACAAGGAAAAGAAATCAAAAGGAACTTATCAAAGTTGGACTCTTTACATTCCTATATGGAAAAACAATAACTGTGTTTGATGAAACCTCTATCATTATGAAAATAATTGTAGAAGGGTACATGGCATATGTTCACAGGTATACATGGATGGAGGGCACAGGTTGAATTTGATGGGAAGGGATGATTCTTTTTTTTTTTTGGAGGGCAAATGGGGTTGGGTGGCTTGCCCGGGGTCACACAGCTAGGTTTTTGTTTGTGTGTTGGGTGTCTGGGGCCGGATCCGACCTCGGGTCCCTCTGACTCCAGGCCCGGCGCTCTGCTTGCTGTGCCACCTAGCCGCCCCAAGGAAGGGATGATTCTTAAGGGGTGAAGTCAAGAGGTGAGAGAGGAAAGTGGCAAGAGGAGATGGAGAGAGACAGGGTATCTGTCTATCTCCATGTAGAAGAGGCAAGGGGAAGTAGTTGCAGGGGAGGGGAAGAACAGGAAGGCAAAAGCATATTCTCATTGAAGTTGGCTCAAGGAGAGAATCACATACATACTAAATGAAATATCTTACCTTCACTCACTCTGCTGAGTAGGGGAAAGGAGAATGAGAGGGGGGATGATGGAGGGGAGGGCATTCTGGGGGGAGGGGAGATTGGAAGTACCCACTATCAAAGAGGGACAGGATCAAGGTAGGGAATGGACCAGGTGGGAGGTGAGACGGGTGGGAGGGAAATATAAGCAGTCTTTTACAATATCTCTACTATGGTAATGTTTTGCATAGCTATACATGTACAACACATACTGAATTGCTTATCTTCTCAGAGGGAGTGGGTGACAAGGGAGGAAGGGAATGGATCTGAAAATCGAAGTTCTAAAATTAAATGTTTCATAAGATGTGCAGGCAGTGGGGCCCAGAGATTCACCTTGCCCTAATGGCAAAGTCAAAGGGGGTATGGGAGAAGATATGGGAGAGAGCAGATTGGATGAGGGGATATCTAGTGGGACTGCTATTCTGGGGTAGTGGGTAGGGAAAAAATGGGGGAAAAATGTAACTCATAATCTGGTGGAAATGAATGATGTAAACTAGAAGTTAATAAAGCATTTGTTTAATTAAAAAAAAAAAGAATGTCGTATAAATTCATGGAAATTTCAAAGATTTAGTCCCTGAAATTTTCTCCTTTCTTTCCATTTACTCATCTTCTCTAACGTGGTTGATTTGCCTTGGATGAATGCGCTAGCTAGATATAAAATTAGTTCTATTTGGCTAAGAGATTGCCCTAGACTGGCATTTAGGTTTTCCTCGACAATGCCCTTGCCTCATACTCTAAAAGTGATGCGGCCTACCACCATAAGGCATAAATTTAAGGCTTAGGAGCCTTAAGTTTACATCTCAACAAAGGTACCATTAAATTTACTTTTCTTCTTTTAAAGTTTCTCTTCCCAGGACTTCTTGGATCCCTAATTGGCTTACTGGCAGAGTAAAATAAAAGAAATACCTTGGGACCCATGAAAATCCGTAACTTACTTATTTACTCAGCCTACCTTCCCCTGTTCAGGCTAATTAATAATTGCTCACCTCTATAAGGAGTTTTCTAACTTCACATCAAAAAAAAACATCTTGAATCATACCTAAGAACACATTGGGGATTTTCACTGGCTAAAATACAGAGTCAAAGTCAAGAAATTTTCTGCTCAATGTAAATACATAATTACATATGCATAATAAAGACAGGAGTATAGGCTAAATGGGTGGAAGAAAAATTACCTTGCTTCCTCCCTTTGCCTTTTATCCTGGCTTGAATTCACTGGCATGCTAAACTTGAAAAGATTATGGTAATTTTTAACCCTAAATCACATAGTCAGGAAGACCTTGCTTTAAGTTCTACCTCTGAGTCTCAGTTTTACTCCAAGCAAACACTTGACCTCTCAGTATTCTAAGCAACTCTATAAATTGTAGAGTAAATATAGACCTGCATCGATAGACAGAGGTCTGGTTTAAAAAAATTAATACAGCTATGTTAGGCAATGTACTATGATCTCTGCCCCAAAAACAATGTTAATAATAATATTAACCAGATAATCTTTGTCACAGAAATCTATCAAACAGGTTTTAAAATTCCACATTCTCCCTGGCTTAACATGCAAATGAATTTGAGGAAAAAAATAAGCAAAGGAAATACTTAGTGATCCTCACATTAGCTACTGGGTCCAAAGTTTCCAATTTTGAAATGAAGAAAATAGTGTATTAGTTTCTCCTTCCCACTTCAATTCCTTCATTTGACAGCAAATGCATTTCCAAATGGGTGATTATGTGATAATCCTGGCAGAGTACTGAGGAAGAGGAAAGGAAATACACACCTAAATTTATGTCAAAAAAAAAAGATTTATTACAGGTTAATTCTTCCAGATAACTGAGGACTTAAAAATTATAGAGATAAAAGTGGGAGGCTCTAGTCCTCTAAATCTGCATCTGAATTGTGGTGGTGATAGGGCAGCTCTAAAGATGGCCTTCCAGCCTTCTCTTCTTTTGTATAGGAAAAGTAATATTTCTGACATGACTTAGAGATGTTCCTTCCTTTTCAAAGTTTTTAGAACAGATTCAGAGTACCCTAAAATATCTATATTTAATGTATTTCTTGGTTATTTGTGAGAAACAAAATGTTATCTGTTACTGGCACTTCCAGAACTTTGTTTTGGTATATGTGAGTACATTAATTGGTTGAGGTGGATAAGAATTCAAAAGTGAGATTAACTAAAACTTGGTTAACATGAGGGCTATGGAGGGGTTTGTTTATAATGCCATATACAATGAGGCTATCTGGGACAAGATGGATACTTTATTTTATTAAGTTATTATTGAGCAGAGGCCTTCTTGGCCAGGTTCAAGGATGAAAGCAAAAAGAAAAAAGAAATTAGCACTTACAGGATAGATACTAATAATCTGGTAAGTGCCAAGAAAATGGCCTTGTCCTAATTCTTTGAAGTGAGTAATCAGATTTTCATAAAAATATTTGTTTTCTTCCTTGGGATATTAAATCAGATTCTACAAGGGAGGGATAATAAACTTCCCATGCACAAGAGTCTTAACAAGGGATAGAGGCCTTTGTCCTTTCTATAACTAAGCATGATTTCATATATGTTGTATAGGAAATAATTCTGAATCACCTACATTCTCCAAGTGAGTGAGGATAGTACTTAGTTACAAATTTCTAGAAAACAAAACCATCACTTATCAAGAGTACAGTGTATACCTACAAAGACCAGATATTATGAAAAGCATTGCACAATGTAGAGTTTTGTTGGCTTTGACACAGTCCAACCACGGCAACCCTTGCATACTACTTTAGTGAACATTCATCAAGTATATCCTGTGTCCTCTCTAGTTGCCACAGCTTAGGATGACAGTAGCCTGAGGATGATTGGTGAGTCCCAACCTGGAGCTGCCATATCTTGGGAAGGCTCAGCTCCACTTCTCAGTCTCCACTTTGGCTCGCTCTCCTTTCTCCTCTACCTCCACCAGTCTGCTCCACCTGGTTGACTGACCCTCCTTCAGCCCACCTTTATACCTTCCCCTTCCTGAACCCCTTTATGTTTTACCCTTTCCTATCAGGATGGAAGTTTCTTGAGAGTGGAGACAATCTGATTTTCTAGGACTTTGAAAGCTAGACACAGATAGAGATAGATAGAGAAGGAGACAGAGATAGATAGATATAGAAAGAAAAATAGATATAGATAGAAAGATACATATAGATATACAAACACACATACATATATGTGTGTATATATGTATATATACATATATATGCTTTACTTATCTATCTGAAAGAGTATGACTCGGGTCACTCCTGAATTCTATGAAAAAATAAAATATTAAATATAGACATTTTAGGGTACTCTGAATCAGTTCATAGACAAAAGTTCAACACTGACTTTTGGTTTCTACTTTACATATACTTCAAACTTTGACAGGGAAGATGGAAGAGACCAACTGCAGGCTGCTAAAAGTAAAGATTCTGGGAAAAAATAAGAGGGGCTGATAGTTGTGGGTAGCCTAGAAAAATGAAAGCACTTCCATTTTGTCTGTAATTCCCCTATCTCATCTCTGACCTCCTCTGTGATATAAACCCCATCCCATACCATACAACCTTTTTTCTGCTGAAATAGCAAGGGCAGTCCTCTCTGGAGAGTGTCACAAGAGATAACAGGCAGGTAGGTATTATAGTGGACAGAGTGCTAGCCCTGAGTCATGAAACCCTGACTTCAAATCTGGCCTCAGACCCTTACTACCTGTGTGACCCTGGGCAAGTCATTTAACTCAGTTTACCTCAGTATCCTCTTCTGTAAAATGAACTGGAGAAGGAAATGGCAAACAACTCCAGTATCTTTTGCCCCCCAAAAAAATCCCAAATGGGGTCACAAAGAGTCAGACACAATCAACTAAACAACACCACAAGAAATAGCTAACCAGAAAAACAGTCCTTCTTGTTACTACACCCAGCAATAGGCCCTGTCCAATCCAGGTACCCCCATACCCAATTTATCTCCTGCCTAAATTGAAATCTATATATGCTTTGTTCTTTTGTTCACTCAGGGAGTTTCTACCTATGCAGAATAATAAACCCTTGATAATTGTAGGAAGCAAAGTAACAAAAGTAACCAAACCATCTTGTAAAGTTCCTCCAGCTCATCCTCGTCCTTATCTACCTCTGGGTCCTTCTCCCTTGTATAGTGTAAGCACTTACTAACAGATGTCGCTTCTTCCCAAATCCCATAATGTTTTAATTGTGTGCCTTTCAAATAAACATGAGACAGTGTGGAGCCATGTGGAAAGTCCCTCGTCTTTTTACCCTTGTGTATAATGTGTATAATCCCTGAAAGTAATCATAACTGTAGTCCTATCAATACTCTGGGTGATTATAATTGTTAACTTCATAATAAATCTGTTCTAATTTCCCATGAATGTTGATATATGGATATGACCCAACGCAGGCTTCATCACATCTCTTACCACTCTAGAGTTTATTGAAACCTATGCTGACTCTGTTCCCAGTCTTACTTGTCAATCAGTGTTGGGGTAGGCTATGTTGGGAAGACAATACCAAATCTACAGCTGTTTACATTACCTGCTCTTTGTCCTACTTGGAAATTGCTGTGTAGTTGCTACCTTGGAGGAATTGAGATGCAATTGTCTTTATACCATTAAGAAAGTTAAAAATGAAAGCTGACCCCACCTTGAAGTCATTGCTGAGATGGGCACGGGAAACTGCTGCTTAGCTGTGGGCATACTTGGAAAAGGGTGAGAATTATTTCATGGACAAAAAAAGGGAATTGATCAGCCTCTCTGGACTGTCTGAAATGAAATAGGAAAATGTCATAATAAACTGGGAATTGCCACAATGTGTCTTTAAAAATGAGTTTATATTGATGATAATGGGTTCTATTTTTTTAAGTACTAACAGCATCAACTGGACAGGAACAAAGCAGGCCAGACACAGGAAAGTCAGGAATCAAACAGAAGTTTTATTGCAAAGTGAGATAAAGATCGTGTAAGCAAAGACATATGTGCTGGAGTCCCACCCCTAGTGGGGGGCCAGAGACCGTATGGGGAGGTCTTAATACTTACACCAATGACTATGTAATGAGTTGTAACCTTAACCATGAGGAATAACGGCAATGAGTCTGATTCATAGCAGGACTTTATGACCCGAACATGGGTACTGCAGGTGCTCGTCCAAGCTCTGAGACCACCTGATGCTGATGTGGAACAACTCTGGGATTTTGCTGGGGCTGAGATCATACAGAGGATGAGCCCAAAGTGTGGTTGTTATGCCAAACTCAGAGCACAGCTTCTTTGTTGGGCTTTAGCTCTGGAAAACAGGATGTCTCCTAATATCTTGACAACAGAAAAGGTCCTTAGATAAACTGAGATATGAATAGTACCAGTAGTGATTCTAAATCCTGATTTGGTTTGAAGTCTGTCCTGAAGGAAATAGGGATGTGGTCTAAGTGTGCCCTCCATTACGATAATTGTGATAAGTCAGAACATAATGTAAAACTACATTTGTGGGGGTGGAGCCAAGATGGTGGCATAGAGGCAGGAAAATTTCTTGAACTCCCCCAATAACCACCTCAAATACCTATAAAATATGACTCTAAACAAATTTTAGAGCTACAGAACTAAGTAGTGACAGAGAAAAAGTGAGAGAGAGAAACAAATCTCCCGCTGAAGG